>CM021107.1:139177049-139198202 GCA_007115665.2 Sequoiadendron giganteum
AATAATCCTTGATCCTAGGGTCTACTGAGTATGCTTCTTTTCTTGAAAATGCATTTTCTTCTACATCCTTGGATGACTACATGGGTTCGACATGGATTTGGTTTGGTTCTTCCATTTGAAGTTCCTCCTTCAAGGTGACCTATCCTTTGATATGCTCAATTACCGCTTGGCACAGAAAAAATTAAATTTTGAGTGGGAAGCATTGTGTACTCTACACCAATTGGGAAAGAATATCTATTAAAATTTCATTCTTGCACCTAGGTTGAGCTGATCTTGCACACATTTCTCCATGAAATCTTGGAAAACATCCAACAATCCAAGGTTATCATCCTCGTAGGATTCTTCATCATCTAATTCAATCAATAATTTTCTACTTTTGGATGCATAGGTCTTGTTGGTGAGTGGAATACATTGCACAAGGAAGATCTCTTCAACCATTTATTGCTTGTAACACTCTTGTTCATTAGGATATGCCACGGGGCAGTAATTTCCCAATTTTGTTTCAGCAAATAGTAACTCATTTGTGTTATTGTATTATGTGATCATAAATTTCATGCAATTCTCTTGATCAATACAGATCTATTTTGCAACCCTTTCCATGGCAGCCATAAGTGGGAATAGTTTGTGGCAACATATCCATTTAGCACCTAGATGAAATCCCTTCCCAATCTGATTCCATACATGTCAGGGATATCAACAACTTGGATATCAATTGTTTTTTGCACCCTCTGATCAACAAAAATCTACATAGGTATTCTATTAATTTCTCCAACTATGTTGATCTTCATTTTGTCAAGTTGGGTCACCTTCCATCAAAAAGGGGTCTGAACTATCCCCAAATCTTTGCACAGTGCCAAAGGCATGACGTTGGTAGAGGATCCAAGTCAATCAAGAAATTATGTAGGTTTCACAAAAAAATTTGACGGTGGTTAGAAAGGGAGGGGTGTCCAACTGCCCTTGAAGCAAACCCCTAGAAATGACAACTTGGGCCACTTCACCCTTGTATATATGATTGTTCTTATTTTGGGTTTGGGTTTGATCTTGTTCTTTGGCTAGTTGTTTACATTCTTGTTGATTTAAAGGTTGATCTATTTTCTTTTCGAAGATTTTCCAAATAACAGGCTCATTTTGTCAATCATCAAAGGAGACCCTTTTAGTGGGCACCTCTTGGGTTGACCTCGATGAAGGAGTCCCATTGGGAATTCTAAAGAAATAACTCCTAACTATTGGGACTCTAAGCAACTCAAATGAAGACAAGCTTAGATTGAACTTCTTGAATTCTTCTACTACATAATGCCCCATTTGTTCTATTTCAACTTCATAAGAGTTACCTTGGAAGGAGCTATTGGGATAGCTTTGGACTTAACCTTTCTACCTATTCTTATTGAAATACTATGTGGGCACATGAGGGTAACCTGGGTTATTACTGGTATTTGGGATAGTAGGAGTACTAGAGTTGTTTAGTGTGGTACAAATTGTAAAGGGTCCCCCTAATCGTCTATTTTTTACATCATATGTAGTTTCCCTTTGGTGAAAAAATTTGACCTCATCCTCATGTAGCTCTTCCTCATCTATTGGACCATTATCTATGGAATTGAAGAGCTCAAATAAAGGGATTTTGTTACTTCTTTTGATTCTTCATCCTTTGGGGCAATGGTCTCCTTCTCAAGTACATTTATTTCCCCTTTTAGGAAAGAAGCTTGATTAACCACCAAAACTGAGGAATCATATGGCTCGAAAGGAACTAGGTCCTATCACCATGAACAGTCCTCAAAATTTTTGACCTCCACTTGAAAGATCTTAGTGGCTATTAGGAATTCTAGACAATCTAACTCAGAATGTCTACTCATCTTGTATATGCGGCACCAACCAGATAGGGTGGCCTCTACCAAGTATACCCCACTTATCATCTTGTCACTTCAACTCAATTGGTCAAGAGGCATTGGGACACCACCATTGTTTGGCCTTATATTCCATGTTCAGTTATGTCTTTGAGATGACTTTCTATCAAATTTTTGCCCCAAATTCTTCCCTCTTTCATAGTTTTATCTAGAAGAAGAACCCACGTCACAATTTCCATAGTTTTTATGATGAGTTTGGATTGAATGCTTCTTTAGGGCACCTATAGTTGGTTTTTTTATTTTGAAAATGCATTATTTTAGTCGACATCTTCTTGACTAGTTCTGTTAGCTCGTCTATCTGGTCATTTTCTGCATTTCTTAGTTGTGAAGTCAAATTTTGAAGGAAGACCATTGTACCAAAGGTTGATTTTGTTAAACAAGTGGGAACTCAAAGTTTTGAAGGTACAGAGGAAATTGGGGCAGCTGGTTGTAATCTTGATGTTTTTGCGGCTGCAAGTATTGAATTATGGGATGCGCCGAGTTCAATGGCTGCCCCAAGTTAGCTACTATTGGGAGTTGCAAAATTTGATTCATCAAGGGCATTTGATGTTCAAAAGCTTGATTAATCCCTTGAATTTTACTTGGATGGGAAACTAGCCCCAAAGATAGTAGTGGACCTACAATGTGTTGTCCTAAATCTATGTTGGATGTGACTACTTCTACATAGGCATCCACCAACCGAATCAGTGGTAGGTTCTTCCTTTTCACCAATGTAAAAGTGAGGTTTTCCAAGGCTGAATAATATACTCAAAAGGGTCATCAACCACATAGGGCTTCTATAATCTCATATAAGCTAGGTGGAATCTATCATTAAAGGAGCTAATTGTTTCATTGATTTCCCTTTGAATGGCCATGAATTGTTGATATAACTTTCAGGGGCTGACTAGGATCTTGAATTTCTACAAGAAAGAATTCTTTAATAGGTCCCAAGTGGTTATGGTCCCCATCGACAAGTGAATGTACCAATAGAAGGCCTCCTCCGTCGAGGAATAAGGAAAGAGTCTGTAGGCCACATCTTCATGTTAAATTTCCATATCCTTCAAGGGTGTTTGAAAGATCTTGATGCACTCTTTTTCTATCCTTTGCAGATCCTATGGGTTGAAATTAATGCAAAATCCCTTTATATTATTTAGCATGTCATGATAAATTTTAAAGGACATAGGAGATGGGTTGTTACCCAACCACTCCATGGGAGTTGGAGGTGGACAAGGGTATGCCAGAATGACTTGAGGTTGCAAAGGAGCAGCAATTTCTGTAACAGTGCCCTGGAAGGGAGGTGCTAGGAAAGGGGCATCACCTTGGCTTTGGGTATGGAAAGCAATTTGGAGTGGTTGGGAAAAGAAAGGAGCTACCAGGGTGAAGGAGAAGGTTAGAGCGAGTGGATGGAAGGAGAAGGTGATGATGGATGTGAAGTGGGCTAGTTGGAAGTGCCAAAAGTGGATGATTCCCCTCTTTTAGCTCTCTTAGCCTTCATAGGGGGTGGTAGCTCTTGGAACTCCCCTTTGTTTGGTGTAGATCTTAGTTCTCTATGGAACCTCTCAAGGGAGAAGGAACCAATTCGATCAATCTTAGCAAAGGAAATTCCCTCTTTCTAGTGCTAGTTTTGTTGATCGGTGTTTTTGCACTTTCTCAACAAAGGAATCACATAGTTGCACTACCTCTCTTGAAAGACAACTTCCTACAACTATTTGCAAATAATTCTCTCAAGGTCTCTCGGGTGTGAGGTCATGACTTGAAAAAATAGCTCAGTTGATTGATGTGATTTGCTAGTAATCACAAAGGGCATTTATGGTTCACTAAGTTAGAGGGAATCAAATGTTCAAATGGGGTTTCCTATGATTCTTGAAATGAAATGCACTTTCTACAAATTCAAAACAGTAATCTAAAACCCCACCTTCAACATTAGATTTAACTTTAGAAGGATGCTAGAATATTTTCTAAATTACTACTTCAAATAAAATTCAAAAGGGAAAGTGGAGGTGAGAGTTCCTAGACCTACAACTACTGATGAACAATGATAATGGAGGATGCTACAGTAGAGAGCCTTCCCATAATTGGGTTCCACTTAACCAAAAGTCACAGTATCATGAAAACAACAAAAAGTAGGAACATGGAAAGCATCAACATAATAACATTCTTCAAGATCAATGGAAAAAATTAACTAATACTTCTAAAACTACTTGAAAAAACTTAAAAAAAGAAGTTAAATGTAACTAAATCTATCAAATATGAGGAGAAGAATCATGCAACATGAGAGAAACATAAGAACTCACAAAAAGTAATGAGATTTTATTAAAATTTCTGCATCATGTCTTTACAACAACTCAACTCTTAAAATGAGAGGAGGGACCCCTATTTATAGTTTTCAAAAAAATAAAGGAATGGCCAATATTGATTTTTATTGTGTGGAAAAGATTCATTTTACACATTGGTTTCACCTACCCCCAAATATATAATAATTTAAAATACAACTTTGTTTTATTCCTATTTTGTCTTATAGTGGCTACCTTGGTAGTGTAGCTATAGCAGTTTGTCTTCTAGTGGAATACCTTCCTTTTTAGCTACACTATTAAAAACTCATCATCAATCAAAGGTTTTCCTTCGTTCTTTCATTGGATGGTGTTCTCCAAAAATTTATCAATCAAAGCCTGAAGCTTGTCCCATTCCATAATATCAGATTGGAGCATTTGGGAGGATAACTTATTTGATCTACTCGTGATCTGCTCCCAATTTTTGGTGTATTTGGGAGGATAACTTATTTGATCTACTCGTGATCTGCTCCCAATTTTTGGTGCATTTGGGAATGGCCTTGACTACTTTCTCTAACTGAACGAAGGCTCTCGTAGTGAAATCCATTAAGTCTAGCCTATGAGTGCATCAACTACTCCTTGCCGCATTTTCTTGTGAAAGTGCGATATGATCTTCTCTAGATCAAGCTCGAGGGTTGGCATATTATAATTTGTCATTAACTGCAAATACTCCTCACTATCTGTCCTATTCTCTCCGGCCCATTCGAGATCGAGCTAGACTTCCTATAGCACTCTTTCTAGGATTTCCTTCCTATGATATAGGCCCATTATCCATGTTTCTAATAGACAGCGATAACCCTCTACAAGAGCCATCTCCTTTTCCCACGTGTTTTCGAGTATCTTAAGAATGGCCTCGAGCTTAGGATAAGTAATCATATATAACTTGGTGAAGCGATCACAGATTTTCTCTATCCTCTAGCTATTTCTACACCTCTTGAAACTTATTGGTCATTCAAGCAACATGGTTTATGCCCATATCCCCATTGTAGATCACCCATCTGAACCAAGTTGCGGTAGCCTTAGTCCAACTTCATTTTCTCCATTTGGGATAGTTCTTCCTGAGAGAGGAGCGAAGGTGGCTACCACCACACCGTGACCGGCTAGAGAAGGGACTATGGTAGCATGGTAGACAGTGATGAGACCATGAAGGGTGACAGTAGTTTTTAAACGCAGTACTGCCGATAGTTGAAATGAAGCTCATGATAGAGCAGTAGAAAGGGACTCAGTAAGTAAATGGCTATCACAACACTGCGACGATGCAGAGTAGAGACCACGGTAAGGTGGTAAGAGACGATGGTAGGAGACGGTAAGTGAGGCCGGTCAAAAGTTGACCACTATTATACGATAAGGATAATAAAAGGCTACGAAGGTAAAATATTTAAAGGCAGTAAAGGTACAGGAAGGAAATGTATTAAGGGAAAATTGAAGGCTCGTTTATGTATTAAAAATATTTGATTTGGCGATAAGGCAACTTAATCAAATATTTTATTTTCTGTCGGGAATAACAAACGACTGTAAAAGTAAATTGAAGAGTCGTGACTCTTGGAATTTTTTGTATAAAATGTATTGAAAAAATAGTAGATAGTAGATAGTAGTGAGAGGAGGATTTAGATTTTTCTAGAAAATGGAACTGGGAATGTAAATAATGACAAAACTTTTTTGAAGTAGAGCAATGGATGAATTATTTTTGAACTGATGGAAACTTTACTGTGTTCAGTTGTTGTGTTATAATCACTTATATTTCTTATCTAGTTGTCTCAAACTTGAATTCCTTTAATCATTTAAGTCAATGTATCAAGCATATGTGTGATTTATCAAGGTGCATTTTCCCACTTTGTGTGATTTTTATTGCTAGTGTCTACAAGTTAGAATTAAATTCCTTCAAGTAAGTCATATTGACTTTGGATTTCTTTTGGATTTGAAGTAGAATTTGGTAGGAAAATATTCTAGCACAATTTATGCAAGTCATAAATAAAAGAAGTTGTATGCCAGTCATAAGATTTTTTTTTATAAAGTTCCTAGCAACTTGAATTAAACCAGAAAAATAAACACACATAATTCATGATTTTTGACTCCATTGCCCATGTGGATAGAAGACATTGATCTGCCACAACCCAAAGATACAAATTCATATCAAACAATTTATTCAAAACATTTCATTTGTGCAGTAGGATTAGGAGTAGGTGTAGTAATTTTATCATGTTCACTACCCATTTCCATCATGGATATATTGATCTACCATGAAACACATTTAAATCTGCATCATTCATTAGGTACACCCGCCTTGGTCTAGCAGAACCTAAAGAGAAGAAGGTTCAATTCCATTGATTGGCCTTGTACGTTGGCCAAAAGCGTTTTGAGAGCTTAGCAAGCTCTCGTGGTTGATCCTAAGTTTTTGAGACCCAACAGAATGGACACCGAAAGTTAATCAATATTTTGAAAAAATTAAGAAAGCGATCATTGATGCACCGGTGCTAGGCAACCTAGACTACCTGAAGCCATTTTACATCTATTCGTTCACTTTAGACCACTCTTGTGCCAACATATTGACCCAAAAAACATGATGAGTGCTCTGTGGAAAGATGTTGAGTTGAGATACCAAAATATTGAGAAGAAAACATATGCCTTGGTTAGAGGAGTTAAAAAAATTAGACATTACATTTTGCGAAATAAGGTGTTTGCGATTGTACCCGATCCAGCAGTTAAGACTTTACTGATGCAAAACAAGCTAGGATAAAGAAGAGCTAAATGGGTGAATTTTGTACAAGAATATGACATGGAGATTCAGCCGATGAGGTTAGTCCGAGGGTAGGCCATCACTTGAATGATATCCAAATAATGGATGAAGTTGGACCAAAACTCACCATGCAACAATATCAATTGGAGGATGTTTCTCCTAGAGAGTGGTACAATGATATTGCCTACTATTTGTTGAATCACAAGTGTCTTTCCTAGTTACAAGGATTACAAAGGAATGCCCTAAGGTTGAAGAGCAGTATCTATCTGTTGTAAGGACCTATTTTGTACAAGATAAATCATGAGTGAATCTATCTTTGATCCCTTAGCAAAGTAGGAGGAGTGTGAGTAATGAAAGAATTTAATGACAAGTTTTGCACTGGTCATGGATTCGGCCCTTCAACTGCTCATCAAATATTGTGGGATGGGTAATATTGGCCGGTGATGTTTAAAGATGCACAAAAACATGTCAAAGCCTATCACGTCTTCTAGACTGCTACTACTAGAGAAATAAATGTTGCTCTCCCGCTCCAGTTGGTCTTGGAGGTAAAACCATTTTCTCAAAGGGGCTCAACTTCATTGGCCTAGTAAGACCACTATCTTCTATAGGCCACATGTAGATTCTAACCGCTTTTGATTATTGTATGAGATGGATTGAAGCAATAGCATGCAAAAAATGCACTACTGAGGTGTTAACTAATTTCTTAGAAAGTTTTGTTTTGAATAATTTCCATTGCCCCTATGCTATCATGTGTGATAATGGCCCTACCTTTTCCTCGCTTAAATTTTCTAGTTGGGATTTTCATTACAACATTGCACTTAAATTTTTGTCTAGCTATTATCCCCAAGGCAATGGCCTAGCTAAGTTAAAATACAAAAAATTGATAATGTTGATAAAAAAATTGTTGGATAAGAACCCTAAAGATTGGCATACCTAGTTGTGTTTTTTCCTCTAGGCAGATCACACTCACCACAAGGCTGCCATAGGGAATTCCCATTTCCACCTTGTCTATGGCATAGAGCCTATTTTCCTTGTTCACCTCAAAATTTGCATGCTCCATTTTCTCAATATGTACTATGAAAAGGGAGAGCACGAAGAAAACCACTTGTTTGAGTTACTACATTTAGAGGAAGTCTGTGATAGAGCATGGAAATTTTTTGCCAAACATCAAGGAAAAGTCAAAAGATGGTTCGATCATCAAGATAAAGTAAATGACTTTACAATTATTGATTTGGTACTTTTTTGGGATAAGACCCATGAGAAGAAAGGGGGACTTGACAATTTCGACAAGCTCTGGGTTGGCCCCTTTTAGATTTCAATTTTTTTAGGAGATAATGCCTTTCACCTCAAGACCCTCACTGGAGAGGATGTCCTCTTACCTATCTAGGGGTAGCATCTAAAGCATTATTTCCTTTCTCGAGCATTAAAAGCTCTCCTTCGTACATAGCTTTATATCTATGAGTTTAGGTTTCCTTTGGTTTACTATTGCGGTTTTTCTTTTTCCCTCTTCCCGATTGTTTTTTGTTTTGCTAAGGGATTTTTTGTTCTTGATGGGGTGGTTATGTTTGGCTTGATGAATGACTCACTTTTCTGCCCGCTCTCACTTTTTCTTCGAATAAATTTTTACTCTTAATTATTGGTCTTTAATCGTCTCCATAGATTCAATTTCCCTATTTAAACTCTGACTTGACCTAGGATGGAACCCGTGTTTGAATCTCTTACACCTATCTTCGATCATACATGAAAAAACACTTTAATTGTTTCCAAGGAGCCATACAGTAGCTGTTAGGAGGGTTGGGCAAGTGAAAAATATTAATTTTATTGGATGTTGTGGTTGTGTTGCTGATATGTGGTTGTCATTGATGTCAACATTATTAGAATTATTGTGTTGAAGGTTGTATATGTCGAGGATATTGAGAAAATTATAATAAATATGTTGAAGGCTATCTTTGAAGTTGTGAAGTTTAGTGTGGTGGAAAATTCATTATGTTGGTATTCAAAAGTTGTGCTTTAAGGGTTTTGTTATTGAGCCTATCTAGCTTATACTCCTAAAGTTTCAGAGGTGCACATCAAGATTGGAGAAAGTTGCGAGTTTTTGTGTTTCTACATTTATTGTGTTACTGTAGCTGATGTTTCTAGAAGAAGAGAATCTAATTATGGTAATTTTAGTTGTTGCATATGCTCATGTGATGTTCATTGATGTTTCTAGGTCACTCTCTATCCTTGTTGCACGTTTACGTTGATTGGTGTGATCATTATCGAAGATTTTTCCTTTGTTTGTTTGAGTTTTCATGTTCTTGGATGAGATGGTGGTTGTAGTGTGTTGCGGATCCTCATCGATCAATATTTTAATGTTTGGCATGTTTGAGGATGTTTCTTTAGGTCTTCATTATGTTGTGACTAACTTCGATTGGTGTGCATTGAGATTTGTTCATGAATTGGGCCGATAGTTTGTAATTCATTTATTCTATTATTTGTGGGTGACAAAGTTGTTGATGTAATTCCATGAAGCAGATATATTAGAGAGATTGTTTCTTTATTTTTAAGTGTGTGTAATGTATGTGTGAGACGTATGAATATGAAATGTGTAAATAGAGATCAGATCATTCAATTGTAGAGAAAAGTGTGAAGAAGTGTTTTTGTGCCTAACTGGAACTATCCTCAGGCTTTTGAAGAAGCTGTTTTCTTAGTTCAACCTCTTCAAATGGATTTAATTTGAAATTTTTTATGTAAGATAGCGAGTCTTCTTTCAGCAGTGAGCTCTAGGCAGTGTTCTTGAATGTATGTGCATTCCTTATTCATTTTCATTATAATTTTAACAGGTTATCACTTGTGGATTAGCCTCTGCCTTGGTTTTTCCCCTAACTGGGTTTAAATGCAAAAAAACTTAGTGTTATGTGTTTTTTGATGTGTTGTTGATTCATGATTTCATTGTTATTGATCAAATCTAAGATTAAAGGTTAATAAGGTTAAATAAGTGTTAAATTTTATGACAACTGATTCACCCCCCATCTCAGTTGTCTACTCTTGTTTTTCTAAAAATTGGTATCAGAGCAAATTCGTTTGAAGAATTTTAATAGCTTGAGGTGATCTGAGATGACATCATACACGAAGGATAGTCCTAGATTTGATGGAACAAACTACTCTCTATGGAAGGCTAAAATGAAGTGTCATTTGAAGTGCATTGGTGATCCCTTGTAGAATATTACAAACAATAGATATTTTATGTCTTAGAATGGTCCCTCTACTCCTGATGAGAACAAAAAAGCTGAAACAAATATCAGGGCTATAAAAGCATTATTAAGTGCTCTGATTGATTCAGAGATGAAAAATGTAATGGGTCTAAAAACAACATATGATATTTGGAAGAAGATGAAAATATTATATGAAGGAGATGCATTAGTGAAAGCTGCTAAGCTAAAAAGTTTGAAAGGCAAGTGGAAAAACATGAAAATGAGTGAAGATGAAAACTTTATTTCTTTCATGCAAAAAGTAAATGAACTAGTGATGGGTATTAGATGTTTTCGGTGGAATCTTGGATGAAGAAGAGATTGTGGCTAAAGTACTCAGATCATTTCCTACTTCTTACAAAATGAAATCTCATGCTATTGAAGTACTAAGGATAGTAACAAATCTGACAAGAGACATGCTAATTGGTAAGCTTGCTACCTTTGAATTGAGTGAAGTTGGTGAATCAACTCCTATGACATGATCTATATTTATAAACTATTGTATCCCAAATAAACCAAAAAAGATATAATCCAGGAGAAAGTTTCAGAAAGAAATTCAAGTATGAAGATGAGATGAAATAGATTGAAGATGAAGAAAGAGAGTTAGAAGAGCTAGAAGCATTGATTGTGAAAAGAGAATAAAAAGGAAAAGGTAAGTATAAAGGAAAGCTTCCTATTAAATGTTTCTCTTGCAATAAGATAGGTCATTTTGCATCAAGGTTTCCTAGAAGAGTTCCTAGGTTCAAACCAGACAAACCTAGATTTCAAAAGAAATGTTATTATGTTGAAGGTGTTACTGATGATGAATTTGATAAAAAAATTGGAAATGAAGATGGATGGGTATTCATTGCTATCAAGGAAAATGGTCAGGTGTCCATTGAATCTACTAGTGATAAGAATTTTGAGAAAGCTCTTGCAGCCAAAATTGAAGAAAAGGATGAATGGGTGATTGACAACGGATGCTCACATCATATGACTGGTGAAAAAATCAAGTTTATAAGCTTGGAGAAATATGACATGTGTTGTAATATTTGGAGATAACAATGTTGCTGTGATTTATGACAGTGGCACTATCTCTCTTGGTGGTAAATACAATATTGATGAAGTCCTTTATGTTGAAGGATTGAAGCATAACCTATTGAGTGTTGGAAATATGGTCGACAAGGGATACAATCTTTAGTTCAAAGATGGAAAATGAAAGATACTAGGAAGTTCTAGAAATGTAATTGCTTCAGGTACAAAGACAAGAGGTAACATTTTTTACCTGAGTGTTGCTAGTGAAAGTTTTTTAATTTCTCAATTTGATGTAAGCTGGTTATGGCATAGGAGGTCGTGTCATGTGAATTTTGATAACATTGTCAAAGTAAGCTCCACTCAAGCAGTTAGAGGTCTTCCTAAGCTAGTGAATCCTACTAACACCATATGTATCAAATGTTAGATGGAAAAGTAAACTAGAATTTCTTTCCAGGGAAAACATCATCATTCTAATGGAGTACTAGAGCTAGTGCATACTGATCTATGTGGTCCCTCAAGAATAAGAAGTCTACAAGGAGAAAGGTACTTTATGTTTCTTATTGATGATTACTCTAGGATGATATGGGTTGCTTTCTTAAGAGAAAAAATGAAGCATTACAAAATTTAAAAAGTTTCAAAGCTATAGCTGAGAATGAGACATGTTTAAAGAGTAAATGCTTAAGGTCAGACAAAGGTGGTTAATTCACTTCCCAGGAGTTCAATTCTTTCTTCGAAGAGCATGGAATCAAAAGACAGTTATGTACTCCCCGAACCCCTCAATAAAACAGATTTGTTGAGAGAAAGAACATAATAATTCTAGATGCTGCTAAAACTATGATGTTTGAAGGTAATGTTCCTCATATCTATTAGAGAGAAGATATAAGCATTGTTTTATATAGTATCAATTGAGTAAATGTCAATGGTAATTTTGGTAAGACTCCTTTTGAACTGTGGTTTGGTTATAATGCTATTGTTAAATATTTCAAAATCATTGGAAGTAGATGTTATATCAAGAGAGATGAAGATATTGGCAAGTTTGATGCTAGGAGTGATGAAAGAATCTTTCTAGATTAATCTACTAAAAGCAAGGCCTATAGGTGCTATATTAGAAGATTAAGGAAAATGGTTGAAAGTGCAAATGTCAAAGTTGATGAGGACACTCCTAGATCATATAGATACTATGGATATGATTCGTATGACCAACATGATAGTACTGATAATGGAAAGAATGCATAGACACAAAATTAGGTTCAAATTGTTTTGGTTAATGAAGAGAATCGAGAAGGAGAAGCTAGTGGAAGTGCTAAAGAAAGAACAAAAGAAATAGAATTTTGAGAGAATCCTGAAGTTCTAAGGTATGTAAAGCTAAATAATTCTAAGAAAAAGATTATAGGAGATAAGAAAAACATTGTGTAGACTAGAAGAAGAATTGCAAAACAATATTTTTTGATTTCCAAGATTGACCCCAACAATGTCAATGAAGCATGTAAAGATGAATATTGTATGGAAGCAATGAAGGAAGAACTGATGCAGATAGAGAAAAGTGATACATGGATTCTTGTTCCTAGGCCTCGGGATAAAAATGTGATTGGAACTAAACGGGTCTTTCAAAATAATCTAAATGAACAAGGTAAAGTGGTCAGGAATAAAGAAAGACTAGTATGTAAAGGGTACTCACAGATGGAAGGTATTTATTTTGAAGAAATCTTTGCCCCTATTTCTAGAATTGAAGCCGTAATATTATTTCCTCCTTATGCTGCTTTTAAGAACTACAAGTTCTATCAAATGGATGTAAAGTCAACATTCCTAAATGGTGGGCTAGAAGAAGAAATATATGTTGAACAACTAAATGGATTTCAACTGACTGATGAAGAAGACATGGTTTGCTGATTGAAGAAAGAACTATATGGACTCAAGCAAGCCCCTAGATCCGAGTATGCTAGACTGGATAAATACTTTTTGAAGCTTGGATTCAATAAAGGTATTGCTAACAGTAATCTGTATTTTCAGATGGATTGAGATAAAGAGTTGATTATTGAAGTCTTTGTTGATGAAATCATTTTTGAAGGTGATGATGACTTATGTATGAAGTTATCTGATGAAATGAAAAGTGAGTTTGAGATGCCGATGATTGGAGAGATGAAATTGTTTTTAGGATTGCAAATTAATCAGCTAGATAATGGAATTTTTATATCTCAGTCCAGATATGTAAGAGAGTTACTGATTTTTTTTGGCATGGAAGACTCAAAGCCAGTTGGTACACCCATGGTAACTAGATGCAAATTAACATAGAATTATGATTCTCCTAAAGAAAATCAAACAAGATATAGGTTAATGATCGATGGATTACTTTATTTTACTCAGACTAGACCATACATCATGAATATTTTATGTATGGTTGCTAGATATCAAGCTAATCCAAAGGAATCCCCTATGACTGCTATGAGGAGAATTTTTAGATACTTGAAAGGGATAACTGATTTTGGTCTTTGGCATCCTAAAGATCATGATATTAGCCTGAGTGCATTTACTGATGTAGATTAGGAAAGAGATGTGGATAATAGAGAAAGTATTAGTGGTGGTGCTTTCTTCTCGAGGAAGAAGTTGGTGTCTTGGTTAAGTAAGAAGAAAAACTCCATTTCCTTATCTACTACTGAGGAAAAATATATTGCTGCTGCAAATAATTTCCTTTCCTTATCTACTCAAGCAATATGGATGCAACAGATGCTTAGAGATATCAAAATTGAGTATGATGAGCCTATTTCTATCTTTTGTGATAATTCAATTGCAATAAAAATTTCTAAGAATCCAGTGCTACTTTCAAAGACAAAACATATATCTATCAAATATCACTTCCTGATAGACAAAGTGAGTGATAAAGAAGTCAAACTGGAGTATGTGCATACTAAGGAAAAAATTACACACATCTTTACTAAGCAATTGCCTAAGGATTATTTTGAGTATCTCAGAGGGAAGTTAGGGGTGATTTCCCCTCCTAATCTGAACTAAGATGTAATTCCTTGCATCAATCCATGCATTTATAGTCATAACTTATTATAGATTGATGTTGTGGTGGCTTCTACTCAGGGGGAGTAGTTAGATGATTTAGATATTTCTTTCAGAGCTTGTGTTCCTTTTCTATTGATGTAAAAGGGTGAGAAGAGAAATGTTAAAAAACTTGGGGGAGAAGATTAGAACAAAAAGGGGAGAAGAGTAATATAAGGGGGAGAAGAACAATATGAGAAGAAGGGAAGACTGTTGAAAGAAGAGTTAGTTGTGTTGAAGGTATTTTTTACATCATGTGTTTCCATCAATGCCAAAGGGGGATTATGTTGGATGTTGCATTTGTGTTTCTTGTATGTGGTTGTCATTGATGTCAACACTATTAGCATTGATATCTTAAAGGTTGTATATGTTGAGGATATTGAGAAAATCATAATAAATATGTTGAAGGCTATCTCTGAAGCTGTCAAGTTCAGTGTGGTGGAAAATTCAATATGTTGGTATTCATAATTTGCAGTTTAAATAGTTTGTTGATGAGCCTATCTAGTCTATACTCTGTAAGTTTAAAAGGTGCACATTAAGATTGGAGCCAGTTGTGAGTTTTTGTGTTTCTGTAGTTATTCTATTACTATAGTTGATGTTTCTGGAAGAAGATAATGTAATTCTGGTAATTTTAGTTTTTTCTTATGCTCGTGTGATTTTCGTTGATGTTTCTAGATCATGCTCTATCCTTATTTCCTATCTGTGTTGATTTTTGTGATCATGATCAAATATTTTTCCTTTGTGTGTTTGGGTTTTCATGTTCTTGGCCAACATGGTGGTTGTAGCATGTTGTAGATCCTCATGGATTAATATTTTAATGTTTGGGATGTTTGAGGATGTTATTTAAGGTCTTCAATATGTCGTGACCAAATTTAGTTGGTGTGCATTGAGATTTGTTCATGAATTGGGTCGACATTTTGTAAATCATTTATTCTTTTATTTTTGGCTAACAAAGTTGTTGATGTAATTTCATGAAGCAGATGTATAAGAGTGATTGTTTATTCATTTTGAAGTGTGTGTGAGGTATGTGTGAGAAGTGTGAATGTGAAATATGTGAATAGAGATCAAATCATTTAATTAAAAAGGAGAGTGTGAAGTAGTTTAAGTGATGTGTGAAGAAGTGTTTCTATTCCTAATCGAAACAATCATCAACCTTGTAAAGAAGCTAATTTTTTAGTTCAACCTCTTCAGATGGATTTAATCTAAAAGTTTTATGTAAGACAGTGAGCTCTAGGTAGTGTGCCTGAATGCATGTGCATTCCTTATTTATTTTCATTATACTTTTAATAGAGTATAACTTATGGATTAACCTCCACCATGGTTTTTCCCCTAACAAGGTTTCCATGCAAAAAAATATTGGTGTTATGTGTGTTTCTAATGTGTTGTTGATTCATGTGTTCAATATTATTTGTCATATCTGAGATTAAAGGTTAATAAGGTTAAATAATTATTAAATTTTGTGAAAATTGATTCACCCCCCCTCTCAGTTTTCTACTCTTATTTTTCAAGCAAAGTCTGCTCTAGTGAACACTGTGACTCCAAACACACCATGAGATTTAGTGCTTACATAGTTGAGCAACAAAGAGAAAGAGTACCAAAAATAAAATGTGAAGAAAAGGAAAAGAAAGAAAGGGAGGTTAAAATATACAACTATATGGGTGTGTGAATATCTTTATCAGGTTTATGGATTCCTAGGTGGAAATAGATAAATGTTCATGGAGTCATGACCACAACTCCATTGGGGCTATAGATTCCTGACTGGAAATAGAGCAATGTGTAGGTTAATTTTGGGGTTAGACAACTTATGTAACTTGCCTTTTTCTGATCAACAATTGTTTGCATGGTGTTCAAGGAAATATAATGAATTCACTATACACACACTTAGCATTGATATGTAGTTTTCATTGATGTCAACACTATTAGCATTGATGTTATAGAAAGCTATATATATCAAAGATATTAAGAAAATTATATTAAATATGTTGAAGGCTACCTGTGAAGTTGTGAAGTTCAGTGTGGTATAAAATTCAGTATGGTTGTATTCAAAAGTTGTGCTTTAAAGGGTTTGTTGCTAGGCCTATCTAGTTTATACTCTGGAAGTTTTAGAGTTGTGCATAAAGATTTTTGTAAGTTGTGTATTGCATTCCTATAGTTATTTTATTACTGTAGCAGATGTTTCTAGAAGAAGAGAACACGATTCTAGCAATTTCAGTTGTTGTGTATGCTCATGCAATTTTTGTTGATGTTTCTAGATCATTCTTTATCCTTGTTGCACGTCCACATTGATCAGAGTGATTGTGATTGGATATTTTTCCATTGTGTGTAAACATGATGGTTGTAGCATGTTGTGGATCCTCGTGGACTAATATTTTAATGTTTGGAATGTTCGACGAAGTTTTTTTAGGTCTTCATTATGCTGTGACCGACTTCAATTGGTGCACATTGAGATTTGTTAATGAATTGGGTCGATGGTTTGTAATTCATTTATTCTTTTATTTTTGGCTAACATAGTTAATGTAATTCCATGAAGTAGATATATTAGAGAGATTGGTTCCTCATTTTGGTGAGTGCTCAATGTGTGTATGTGAAATGTGTGAATAAAGATCAGATCATTTGATTGTAGAGAAGAGTGTGAAGAAGGTTGAGCAAAGTGTGAAGAAGTATTTTTGTGCCTAACCAGAACTATCATCAAGCTTTTGAAGAAGCTATTTATTAGTTCATATTCTTTAGATGGTTTTAATTTGAATATTTTTGTAAGGTAGTGAGCCTTCCCATTTGTGTAGTGAGCTCTAGGAAGTGTGCTTGAATGCACGTGCATTCCTTATTGATTTTCATTATACTTCTAATAGGGTATAATCTTGTGGAATAACATCCACCATGGTTTTTCCCCTAATAGGGTTTCCATGTATAAAATCTTGGTGTTCTTGTGTTGCTGATGTGTTTTTGATTCATGATTTCACTATTAATTATCTAATATGAGATTAAAGGTTAGTAAGGTTGAATAATTTTTAAAATTATGTGACAACTGATTCACCCCCCTCTTAGTTTTCTATTCTTGTTTTACCAACAATTAGTATCAGAGAATGTTCCTCTAAAGAAGTTTAATAGCTTGAGGTGATCTAAGATGGCATCATACAAGAAGGATAGTCCAAGATTCGATGGAACAAACTAATCTCTATGGAAATTAGGAATGGAGTGTCATTTGAAGTGCATTGGTGAAACCTTCTGGAAGATTAAAAAGAACAAATATTTTATTTCTTAGAATGGTCCCTCTACTCCCAATGAGATCAAAGAAGTTGAAACAAATATAAGGGCTATAGAAGCATTGTTGAGTGCTCTGACAGATTTAGAGATGACAAATGTAATGGGTATGAGAATAACATATGAGATCTAGAAGAAACTGGAAATATTGTATGAAGGATATGCACAAGTGAAATTTTTTAAGCTACAAAGTCTAAAAGGTAAGTGGGAAAATTTGAAAATGAGTGAAGATGAAAACATTATTTCTTTCAAGCAAAATTTAAATGAACTAGTGATGGGTATTAGATGTTGCGATGGAATCTTGGATGAGGAAGAGATTGTGGCTAAAGTGATGAAGTAATTGCCTACTTCTTACAAAACACAAGCTCATTTTATTGAAGAGCTCAGGAAAGTAACAATTATGACAAAGGATATGCTATTTGGTAAACTTGTTTGCTTTGAATTGAGTAAATTTGGCTTTTCTACTCCTAAGATAGAATCTTCATTCAAGCTACTGCATTTGAAAGACACCAACATAAATATGATCCAATTGAAAGTTGTAGAAGGACATTCAAGTATGAAGATGAGATAAAATAGATTGAAAATGAAGAAAGAGAGCTAGAAGATCTGAAAGCATTGATTGTGAAAAGAAAATCCAGAGGACAAGTTAAGCATAAAGAAAAGTTTCCTATTAAATGTTTTTCTTGCAATAAGATAGGTCATTTTGTATCAAGGTGTTTTGAAAGAGTTCCTAGGTTCAAACCTGATAAGCCTAGATTTCAAAATAAATGTTATTATGCCAAAGAAGGTTTTGCTGATGATGAATCTAATAAAGAAAATGGAAATCAAGATGGATGGGTATTAATTACTATCAAGGAAAATGGTATGGTGTCCATTGAATCTACTAGTGATAAGAATATTGAGAAATCTCTTGCATCAAAAATTGAAGAAAAGGATGAATGGGTGATTGACAACGGCTGCTCACATCATATGACTAGTGACAAAAGTAAGTTTATAAGCTTGGAGAACTATGATGGTGGTGTTGTAAGATATGGAGATAACAATGTTGGTGTGATTTGTGGCAGAGGTACTGTTTCTCTTGGTTGTAAATATAATACTGATGATGTCCTTTATGTTAAAGATTTGAAGCATAACCTATTCAGTGTTAGATAGATGGTAGACAAGGGATACAATCTTCAGTTCAAAGATGGTAAGTGCAGGATACTGGGAAGTTTCAAATTTATAATTTCTTTAGGTTTAAAGACAAGAGGTGTCAAAGTAAGCTCCACTCAAGTATTTAGAGATCTTCCTAATTTAGTGAAGCCTACTAACACCATATGCAAGGAATTTCATATGTGAAAGAAAACAAGAATTTATTTTTGGAGCAAGAAGCATCATTCTAATGGAGTATTGGTGCTGGTGTATAATTATCTATGTGGTCCCTCAAAAATTAGAAGTCTTCAAGGTGTAGGTACTTTATGTTCCTTATTGATGATTACTCTAGGATGATATGGGTTGTTTTCTTGAGAGAGAAAAATGAAGCATGAAATCAAATGATAGTTATCTACTCCCCAAACCCCTCAACAAATTTATTTTTTTTAGAGAAAGAACAAAAAAATTCTAGATGCTGCTAGAACTATGATGTTGGAAGGTAATGTACCTCATATCTATTGGAGAGAATTTTTAAGAACTTTTGTATATACTATCAACTGGTTAAATTTCAATGGTAATTCTGGCAAGACTCCTCTTGAGCTGTGGTTTGTTTATAAGCCTACTATAAAATATTTCAAAATATTCAGAAGTAGATGTTATATTAAGAGAGATGCAAATATTGACAAGTTTGATGCTAGGAGTGATGAAGGAATCTTTTTGGGTCACTCTACTAAGACCAAGGCCTATCGGTGCTATAATAAAAGATTAAGGAAAATGGTTGAAAGTGAAAATGTAAGACTTGATGAAGACATTGTTAGATCATCCAAATACTATGGATATGATTTAGATGAACAACATGATAGTGTTGATAATGGAAATAATGTCCAAAAACAAAAGAAAGTTCAAATTGCTCCGACAAATCAAGAGAATCAAGAAGAAGAAGCTAGTGGAAGTGTAGAAGAAAGAACAAACGAGCTAGAAGTTCGAGAGAATCCTAAAGTTTCAAGGTATGTAAAGCTAAATCATTCTAAAAATTAGATTAATGGACATAAGAATAAAGGTGTGCAAACTAGAAATTGCAGAAGAATATTGTTTGATTTTCAAGACTGAGCCCAAGAATGTCAATGAAGCATGTAAAGATGAATATTGGATGGAAGAAATGAAGGAAGAACTAATGTAGATAGAGAAAAATGATACATGGATTCTTGTTCCCAAACCTCAGGATAAAAATGTAATTGGAACCAAATGGGTCTTTCGGAATAAGTTGAATGAACAAGGTGAAGTGGTCAAGAATAAAGAAAGACTGTAATGTAAAGGGTACTCACACATGGAAGGTATTGATTTTGAAGAAACCTTTGACCCTGTTGCTAGAATTGAAGTAGTAAGATTATTTATTGCTTATGCTACTTTTAAGAACTACAAATTCTATCAAGTAGATGTAAAGTCAACATTCCTAAATGGTGAGCTAGAAGAAAAAGTATATGTTGAGCAACTAGATGGATTTCAACTGAATGATAAATAAGATATGGTTTGTCAATTAAAGGAAGCACTATATGGACTCAAACAAACCCCTAGAGCCTAGTATGATAGATTGGATAAATACTTATTGAAACTTGGATTCAATAAAGGTACTACTAACAATAATATGTACTACTAGATGGATCTGGATAAAGAGTTGATTATTGAAGTCCTTTTTGATGACATCATTTTTGAGGGTGATGATGACTTATGTATAAATTTTTCTGGTAAAATGAAAAGTAAGTGATGAGGCTCTGCATTGAACTCATAACCATTAAGTTTTAACCTTTTAAATACTTTATTTTTGGCTTTGAAAACCCATAATTCTCTCTTTTATGTATGTTTTATGAACTTGTGAAAGTATAAAAACTTAGAATGTGTATGGTTAATAGAAATGCTCATTCTTTGTTTATGCACGATTAAAATGTGGTGATTAAAATTTATTATGTGTGTACATGTGTTTGGTGTTAATATTTAATGTTCAACCATATCATAACTAATTTTGTTTCAAAGTAAGGGATGGCGAAATTGTTTGTGACTCATCTTCAAATAATTTATGAATCCAATCTTATAACTCATCCTATTGGATAAAGATGTTACCTACTACAACTAAAGATCCAACACTGTACACCAGTTCATAAATATGGAAATAAATGCAACTAACGATAGTTACAAGAATCAACGTCAACTTATTCCTCCCTGCCAGGATATCTTTTGGATTGTAAGAAGATTAAAATTCCTACTTTTTTGATGTTTTCAAAATAATATCAGATATTTATATCCATAGCCAACGTAGTTGGATGCTAGATCATATCAATTTTTTGATCTTTCTGATGTAATTTCCTTTTTTTATTAGGATTAGAATCTTTTATGTAACTCGACCCTATTTTGGGCAAATTATTTGGAAATAAGAAGGAAGTTGATCTCAACTCTGTGTTCAAGGTGTAAGTGTGAATAAGGTGTAAAGAAAAAAAACACTTCTTAATATGACATTATATCAAAGATCA
>CM021107.1:139208057-139351084 GCA_007115665.2 Sequoiadendron giganteum
TTGTCAGAATTTCTGCATCTAGAAACTCCATTGCCATTGGTCAATCATCTGGTAAAGGAGCCTCAACCAATTCTTTAATGATTTCCTGAACCTTGATGGATTTTCTTTCCACATATTGAATGTCAAATTCAGTTAATAGCATGACCCACTTTTCTAGTCTACCTGTTAAGGTGGCTGTACTGAGTAGATATTTTAATGGGTTGATCTTTGCTATTAACCTGATTGTATGGGTCAACATATAATGTCTCAACTATTGATTAGAAAACACTACTACCAAGCAATAATTCTCTATGAAAGTGTAGTTTATTTCATACCCATTTAAAGTTCTACTGATATAGTAGATGGCATGTTCTTTTCCTTCATAATCCTCTTGTGATAATTGTGCCCCCAAAGAGATATCTCTTGTAGCAATGTACAATATCAAAGGTCTTCCTTCTATTGGTGGAATGAGAATGGGTGGTGACATTAGATACTATTTGATTTGATTGAATGTTGTTTCATGCCCCTCATCCCACTTGAAAACTATATTTTTGTGCAAAAGGTGATTAAATGGATGACATGTCCGCCAGCTGTGAGATAAATCTTTTGATCAATTGGAGCCTTCCCTATAGTAATATGAATTGACTAATATTCTTAGGAGGTGGCATCTCCATTACCACTTTGACTTTCACTAGATCCACTTCAATGCCTTTTTCTAAGATAATGTATCCCAATAGTTTTGCTGATGTGACCCCAAAGACAGACTCCTTGGGGTTTAACCTGGCATTGAATTTCTCTAGCTGTGTGAAGATTTGGTCTAGGATATGTAGATGTCCATCCCTTGTCTACGATTTTTCCAAGATGTTATCCACATTATCCTCCATGAAGTTGGGCATCATATCATGGAAGATTGTCATCATTGCTCTTTGATAGGTGGCTCTTGCATTTTTCAGCCCAAATGACATGACATTCCAGCAGAAGCTTCCCCATGGACATTTAAAAGCCATCTTTTCTTGATCTTCTGGAGCTATTCTTATTTAATTGTACCCAAAGAAACCATCCGTGATTGACAACATGGAATTCCTTGTCATCAAGTCCACAGTGATGTTGATATTTGGTAGTAGAAAATCATCCTTCAGGCATGCTTTATTTAGGTCCCTAAAATCTATACATATCCTGATGCTATTTTTTGGCTTTGAAATAGGTACAAGGTTTGATATCCACTCGGCATAGTCTATAGACTGTATGAATCCAACATCTAACCATTTCTTTAGCTCTATTTTTACCATTAATGTGATATGGGAATGCATTTTTCTCAATTTCTGCTTGATAGGCTTGATTCCTGCAGGAAAAGACAAATGATGCATGAGTAGATTTGGATCTAAGCTAGGCATATCAGAATATGACCAAGCAAAGTTGATAATTCTTTCTTTAAATAAATTGATGAAGTTTGGTCTCTCTTGACCTATCATGGATTCTGCCAGATGTAGGATTTTTTCCTTTTCCTTAGTGTCGATGTTCACAGACTGTGTTGGCTCTACCAAAACTGATGATTTCTCATGATAATGTTCTAGAAGGGTGTCAAATCTTCCATCTTTCAGTGCCTCAGAAAGGTTTTCACCATTAGATGCGTTCTTTATTTTGTCTTTTTCCAGATCTAATGCTGCCATAGAATGGTTTTCACCATTAGATCTATTTTCCCTATTGTTAATTTTGCTACTAGAAGATTTGACACCCTCCTGCCGAGTCATGTTGTTATGAGTATTATAGACAGAAATTATACCAAGTGCGGTATGACATAGGATATTTATGATGGCATCATTTTCTATAAATCTTGGCATGGTTAGAGGTTCAACAAGTTCCCAGTGAATTAGTTTGGGATGGATTAATGGCTTTAGGTTATCGGATTCATTTCGGTTGATGGATGTAAGAGTTTGGACAGCCATTTCATCATATTTTTTTATTGGAATATCGAGGTCAATGCTGGTACCTTCTTCAATATTTTCTAGTTCACTCGAGGTTTGTTTGTCACCACTCGAGTCATCAATATTTTGTGATCATGCTATGAATGGTCTTGACCCAAAACCTTGGCCCTCCTCACATGTAGGTGTATATTGTTGGATGAAATTAATATGAATGTCATTGAAAGATACGTTGGAACATGAATCCCACTTGTATTCATTTGAATTTGTCTCAGAGCTGTTTCTAAGTTGAAGGATTCTTTCCATAGTCTTCTTTGTCAGTTCCTATTTTTCTTCACTAGAGTATCCGAGTCCTATTTTCTCTTTTGAGTGGAGGGTGAGGGGCTGAATAGGCTCTATGATTCCATGCTTTCTTAATCCCATAGGTCCTTAGTCCTTCATAACCCATTATTTCTAAAATAGCTTTTCCTTTTCCATATTTATCAATGTTAATATTGACATTTTTGAGACTGATATTGGATGTTGAGGGTTCCTCATCTTTGTATAGCCAATCCAGGATCACTTTATTGTCCGACTCATCCTCTATGGTACTAGTTTTGACAAAAATTTATGCAAGAACTATGATCATTAATGATGTTTGAGGCTTTATCATAGATGTTGACCATAGGTCTTAGGAGATGGCATTAACTGTGATAAGTTAAGCGATTTCTCCATAGAATATGTTCCCATGCCTTTGTCTGTCAGTCAGACTTTCTCTTGAAATTTTTGTGATGAAGAAGTTTGTGGATCTGGATTATCTATTGATTGAGATTCCACAAGACTTGTTTTGTTTCCTTTATTCTTCTTTTCTACCCACTTGTTGGTGAGACTTGGATGTTTTTCTTCGCTGGATGATTTTGAACCAGATTCTTCCCTATTGTGAGGCACCAAAGTATCCTGGGAGATTCTAATTGTGTCATAATGTTGGGGATGACTATAATTAACAGATATAGTCACCTCTTGTCCATGTATTGGGAATTTCAAACATTGATGATATGTTGATGGTACAAATTGCATTTCATGGATCCATGGTCGCTCTAAGAGTATGTTGTATGTTAACTCTTTTTCCAAAACCTGACATAGTATGTGTTTCATCATAGGCTCCACTTGTATGGGTAAGACAATTAGTCCTTTGGATGATCTTTCCTCATCATCATATGCTTTGATAGTCATTTTTATCATGGAATTGATAGCGTCATTGGAGTACCCTAGCACACAGATTAACTTGAGAGTGCAAATGTTCAAACCAACTCCCCCATGTATTAAGACTCTTGACATGATGATTGTGGATTAGGACTTCTATATGAAGTGCGATATTATGGGGATGATTTAGTGAGACATCATCCTATTCAGAGAATGATAGACAATGCGGGGTAGTCAAATGTCCCACCATAGCTTGGAACTAGCAAACATTTAGATTTGTTGGTACCATAGTGGCTACTAGTGCTTGTTCTAGAACTTCCTTATGTGATGGTGATAATTCAAGGAGTTCTAGTATTGATATTTGTGCAAGAATGTTCTATAGTTGATCAAAAATGTTATAACGAGATGGAGGTGGAACCACATGTGTAGATCCAACTCCCTTTAACACCATCTTGGATTTCCCCCTAGTCATTACATTTGCTGGTTGATGTTCCTGTTGGTCTCTGATTTTTAAGACATTGATTTGATTTTTAGAGTTTTGTATGCTTGGGAGAAAATCCAAAGGGGTAGTGTTGTCGATGTTGGGTTCGTCAATGTCATGACCAAACTGTATGATCACTTGCTACTTCAGATAAACAAAGGATTATTTTATCATAGACATGGTTAATATTCTTACCTTTGTTGTTTGAAGATGATGATTCTCCTTTGTCATAGTTTGCCAAAGGTTCTTTGAAGGTTGAATGATCATTATTGTTTTGGGGTGTTTCCACATATTATTTATTGTTGTCGATCAAGTCTTGTATTGTGTGCTTCAACTCCATACAATAGTTGGTTTTGTGACCTTTGTTATTATGGAAGTTGCAGTAATCTGCGTCATTCCACCATGGTGTTTTGACCTTTGGATCCCAGAATCGAGCTTCCCATGCAGTGATGAGGCCACTGGTGACTGATTCTTTCATTGCTGATTCTATCGTTTGGCCTAAAGGTGTGAACCTACGCCGATTTGAGGGTTTCTGATATGACTATGTTTTTAGGATCTCCTTGCTTTGCATGATATTCGACTTGACAGTTTGATCAATTTTTTGATTCTTTGATGTAGATGTTGTCAAGTTAAAAACTAGTTTGACTTTTTGGGAATCATTCATTGTTTCATTGGTAGTTGTGTTTTGATTCTTTTGAAAAAGTTTTGGCTTGTCGTTGACTGAGTATTGATTGGAGGAGTTACTTGTGTTATTCATTTTATTGTTGAAATGCTTGATAACTCCTCTTTTGACTAGTGCTTCCTATTTTAAGACCATTTTCTATTACTTTTTTGAATGTGGGAGGACATTGCTATTCTAGTCTATAACTCATTTCCTTTGTCAAGTTGTCAAAGAACAACTCCATCTTTTCTTCCTCAGGAATGGATCTAGGATATCTGGCGAATAGTCATCACCATCTTTGTAAAAAAGACAAGAACGTTTCCCCTTTGTTTTGTTTTAGGTTGTAAAGATCCTTTATTGTAACATCATATTGGATGTTAAATGAGTATTGGGAGATGAACTTGTTGACAAGTTCCTCAAAATTCTTGATCCTTGGTTGTAGTTTTGAGAACCATTCCATACATGTACCTCCCAAACTTCTTGGGAATAACCTGATTAAGTAAGTTTCCTCTTGGGAAAACTCAAGGCTCATTGTTTTGAACTCCCGGATATGATCTATTGGATCTATTCTTCCATTGTACTTGTCATACTTTGGGAATTCATAGTGTTGGAAAAGGTATTAGGCCGATTGTTGCATCGAAAGGATAAGGATAAATGTCCTGTATCACATACCTTTTGGTACTCCCTTTTGTCATATCCTGTATCTATTGTTGTAACATTTTCATTTGAGATGTCAAATCAACAATTGGATCTATTGTTTGTGTAGGTTGCAGTATTTTAGTCTCACTTGTTCTAGGTGCTTCCTTTAGACAATTTACATCAAATTCCTTGGGAAGTTTGGCACCTGATTCAGCCAACATCAAAAGATACTTCTCCATATCTTGTTCTAAGATATTTTCCATAAATTTATGGAACTTGGGATCTTGTTGAGCCGTTTGAATATCCTCTAGAGTTATTTTGTTATTATCATTTTGGTTCAAATTGTTCCAAGGATTTTCTTCTACCATTGTTTGGGATGTTTCAAGTTCCTGTTCTTAGAGTCTCTATTTTTGGGACCTAGTGAAGATTGGCATACAAATTTTTACGCTTTCTTCCAAAATGTTGATCTTCTATGCTGGAAAAATGTCAATTAAACTTTTAACAAAGTCGACTAAGATGAATGATCTTATTGATGAGACTATGTTAAAAAAATTGATTACTATGCTTGGTTTCGTGATAAAGGATGATAGTATCCTGATGATGAAACTTTCATGTAGTAATTGATTTTGTATTTTGATTTGACACTTATGATTTGCAAGATCTTGTTTCAGTTGATAATATTGGAAATTTGTATAAACCTCTTTGATTTCGGTCTCTAGACAGTGATTCTGATTAAGAGAAACTTGTGGTTTGGTAAAAACTATGGATAAATGACAAACAAACCAACTGGTAATAATTTTGAACTCTTTTTTTTGAAATCGCTAAAATAGAGTATAGAGGCACTATTTCACAGAAGCACTAGATAGAGTCCCAGAGCACTGAAACAGGCAACAAAAGCGCTATCTTTACAGAATTGCTAAAACAATGCTCGAAAGCACTAAAATAGTGCCCGGAAGGCCTGAAAAAGATGATGAAAGTGATGTTTTGACAAAAGTGCTAAAATAAAGACTGTAAGTGCTAAAACAGTGACTAAAAGTGCTATTTCACAGAAGCGCTAAAATAATGACCCGAAGTGTTGAAACAGGTTTTTCTAGAGCGCTAAAAATAGAACTTTTAAGACTGTATTGTAAGACTTGATCTGGCCTTGTGGCATACTATATCATGGGTTGCGAAAAATAAGAATGACATATACGTTGACTATGGTTGTGATACTGTGTGAGAGCTCTCCTTTGGAAGAAGGCTCATTAATAGAGTGGTTCTACTGTGTAATCTAAAGTGTGACCCCTAGAAAAATCATGATATTTGTGGATGAATTTTCTATGTTGTAATAAGAGATTTCGATTTTGATATAGAAAATTCCCTCTTTTTAATTTATTTCAATAACTCAAAGGTTCCTTGGGTTTTGTGATTTTGATTTTCCTCTTGAAAAACGTGGTGGACCTCCACTTTCGAAGCATGGAGTTTTTCTGATCTAACTTGACTTTGTTGCTTTTAGGATGATCTTTAATATGATTTTAATGATTATTGTGAAAACACAACAAGCAATTGTGAATAATTATTTTAAACTGAATAGATCGTGTATGTTCAAGAACCACAAGTGGTCCTTATTGATTTTTACAGGTTTCTTTGACAAGTGTACACAAATAAAACATACTCACACTTAAGGACAAAAAGGTCATCATTATACTCACAGCCCACATCTTGAATTGCGTTGATGCACACAGCCGTGTCACCCCCTAGAGGGCCCCCATGTTTTTGTCGTTTCCAGGTGCATACTCAAAGTTGGATTTCTCATCCTCTGAGCAAACGATCCTTGGAAATTATATGGTGAGTGTCTTGGGGGAAAATTCTTCCCTCCCCTTGCACTGTGAGTATGACAATGTTTGGATACTAACTCAGTGAGATACTACTCTATGGTTTGTAGATAGGGCTTCTGTGTGCTGTGACATATAGATAAACTCCCTCAGGAGACCTCCCAATCTTTAGAACAAATATTTTGGGGATGGTCATCTTGCTCACTACCATCAAGTTGGACTATCATCAACAAATTGCATTTTTATTACAGTGGGTTGGAATCCTTGGCTTTAGGCGTTCCCACTTAGGTCGTTCTCGTAGGGTGAGTACTTTTTCCCACTACGACGAGCCTTCTAAAGGATTTAAAAAAGCGTAAATAGCATGAAGTAAAAAGTGAATTTGGCACTTTGGTCACCCAGTTAAGGGGAGAGCATAAGCCTAATCACCACAAGCACAACATATAAGTTGTTCTGTTTTAAGCCCAAAAAGAAATTTTCTAATATATGTGAAGGTGTTGCTTCACAGAAATCATGTTGTTCTTTTTAACTTATACTGTAAAAATGTGATGACTATACTAGGATTGATAAATTTTCTTTTAAGAAAACAAAAAGTGGCTATCCTAGGATTGATACATTTTAGAAACCAAGAAGTGACTACCCTAGGATTGATAATTTTTAGAAACCGGAAGTGACTATCCTAGGATTGATAAATTTTAGTCCAACTGTGAAATAAATTAAAATCTGGCCGTGGTCACGTCGGATCCAAACATATTTTACAAAAGCTCTAGAAAATTCTACTGAAGCACTATAACTCGAAAGCACCAAAACAGGTTACCGAAGCACCGAAGTTTTCCACAAAAGCGCTAAATCAGCAATGCGCTGAAACAGTTCATGGAAGCACTAAATCTCAAAGTGCTGAAATTTTTAACAAATGCATTCTAGTAACATGGAAGCACCAAAATAGAGCATGGAAGCATTGCATTTTTCTACATAAGCACTATAGTTTTTGATGAAAGCATTGAAACATAACACGCTAAAACCTGCGTGACACTTTTTTAGAAAAAAATGAGAAAATTGGGGTTAATGCCCCACAGTGGGTGCCAAATTGTAAGTGTGAATAAGGTGTCAAGAAGAAAAACACTTCTTAATATGGAATTATATCAAAGATCAAATAAATTGAAATAATTCAAAACAATAATCTATTGAAAGCATCATATTGTTCTCTATCTCCAAAGATTTATTAAATCACTGTGTCTCTTAGATCGTGTGAACACTATGATTGTTAAAATGACTATCTAAAGAATGAGATGGATGCTAATGTAATGATATGGAGCTTATTGTGATAATACTAGCTGATAAAGAAACTAAACTAGCATGAATTGACATGGAAAAAGATAAATGCAGCTACGATATGAAACTTGATTGTCGGATGCTTTGAATGCTTGATGCTTGGATTCTTGCAGAGTAAGAGTGCATATGTTCGATTATCTGGATCCTTTTCTTGGTTCAATGAGGTTGTATTTATAGATTTATTGGCTATAGAAATGCATAGGGATGGAATTGAGAGGCTTGGATTCAATTTGGAAAATTGAATGGTGAAAGATGGAGGAGATTGAGAGAATTTGGGTGATTGTCTCTACCCATGAAAACACCAGGCAAGAGAAGAGGAAGGATTGATGCAGGAGGATTGAGAGAAGATTTTGGAATTTGTCTCCAAAACTTCCTGTGAAGTTTCAAAGCATTAATTTTGACATAATTTAGACATAAATTAGACATAGGATATCTAATTCATTTTTGAGGAAATATAGATGGAATATTCTTTATGCCTTTATTCAAATATTTTTGATTTATTTAAATTAGCAAAAGATGGATAAATAATTTAACAAAACGAACTATAAAAGTTGTTTATTAAATTAAGCAGAAGACTATGGAAATAAATAAATAAAGTGTTTGATCTCTATTTAAATAATTTAATATTGATAATTAAATCAAACAAATAGGGATTTGATAATTAAATCAAACAAAGTATTTAATTTTGTTTATTTAATTAAGATGAGATTTAAATGTGAACTATATAAATAAATATTTCTATTTATTTAAATAGTGGAGGAAATTAGAATAATTAATCAAATAATTTTTATTTAATTAATAGGAATTCTCCAAACCAATTTTAGGTGTATACAAAAGGATTCTTTCGACTTACTTTTTGAATGAGGTGACTCTGTTAGTTGTTTAGATTTGACTATTTTATTAATACTGCTATGTTTTGTTTTACTGTTAGCTTAAGCTGAAATCATTTCATTTTCATAAGTTTAAGGTAATTTAGATTGAATTTTGTTGCATCATTGTTTTTTCTTTGTTCTATTTATTAAGTTTTGTAGTTTTTTTTTAGTTCAAAAGTCATTCATATAACTAAAATAGTATATGATACCATGTTGATGAATGCTATGCAAGGCAAAATAGTTACTTGTCAATTTACTAAGTGAGGAATGGAATAGTTTATTTTCTAGTAGTTACTTAAGTTTTAATTGGAATTCAAGTTCTGCAAATTTGATTAAAATAATTCTCCATTCCTTCACAAACTATTTGTCTTGAAACAAAATTTCTCTGTCCAGAATCTCTTTCTAAATCATTTAGGATAAATCAAGAGTAGAATGTTAGTTTAGAAAAACTATTAAAAAAAATTGGGAAATAGCTCTGAAATGCTCCTAACCGAGCCAAAATTACCAAACCCGCCCCCCCCAAGATCAATCCAACTCTTACTGTAGATAGGTTTAGACACTCCCTAGGTTGATATTGAAATTAAATGAGTGGGAATTGTGACAACAACGATTTCCTACCATCATTTTTGGTGCCGTTGTCGGGGATCTCAATTTGGCTTTAAAAAGTAAAATCAAAGCCTTAGGTGTCAGTAAGATTAGCTAATGAATGTTTCCAAAGATCAGTCTAGAAGACTTATAAGATGAGATCTAGAGAATTGTATCAGAGATTTTTAGGCTAGTGCTACAAGCTCATCCTCAGATAGGTCAGTATCTACCAAGACATAAATCATGAGAGATAGAGATCAGGAGGAGGAGGTTCCCAAAAGAACTTTTTCCTTTCCCATTTCCATAAATGTCCAGGCTAATGAACCACGAATGAAAAATATCCCACCTTCTAATTTTCCCACATTTAGAGGAAATTTTTTGGAAGATCTAGATCAATTTTTGTTTGAGTTCAAATTATTATGCCAAACTTATGATTATACATCTAATAATCAAAAGTTGAAATTATTTCCATAAACTCTTAAAGAATTAGACTTATGTTTTTGTTTATGGGGTTAACTACAAATTCAATAAATATATGGGATAAAATGGAAACAATATTCCTAAATAAATATAAAGATTATTGCAGAGTTAGGGCTAGGAAAGAGGAACTCTTTAAAATGAAGCAATTGGAAGATGAAAGTTTAGAAGATTATGTGGAAAGGTATCAATTTGTTTTGAAGAGATGTGGAAATGGATTAGATCAAGAAATCAGTAAGTCCGTGTTTTTAAAAGGCATTGATGATGATTTCAGGGATGCCTTGAATTTAATAGGGAAAGGTGATATTAATAAACAATCATTTGAAGAGATCATTGAAATCTATAGAAATTATTCCAAGACAAGACCAAGCTATAGGAAGAAGAATAAAGATTCTTTCTCTGATGTCTCTAAATTCATGGAAGAAATTGCAAATTTAAAAATAGGCATTCTCCTTAATCTCAGTTCTTAGCCTGATAGAAGAACAATGGAACCTTTAGCTATTTACTATCCTAAATGTAGGGATAAGCATCTACTAAGGGAATTTCCTCTCAATCATATTGATTTATGTGAAATATGTGAAAAAAGACATGCTACTAGTAAGTGTAGCCTCCTCCCTGAGATTAGGAATCAATTGAAGAAACGAATTGAGGAAGAAATAAATTTTGTTGGAAAAAGACAATTCAACCCTACCTTTGGTCAACCTAAAAAAATTTATAATTGGGGGTCAAATCAGTGGAATTCTACTAGTCAATGAAATCCTCAGGTTCAATGGAATCCTCAACAAATGCAAAATCCCCTTGCACCCATGAAAAATCCTTAAGTACCATTATGGGGATAGAATGAATATCCACAGTGGATCCAACCTCAATGGCAATCAAACCAACCTCAGTGACAAAAAAGTCAGACCCAATGGTAGCCTAACCAATGGCAGTCTAACCAAGGAAATAATCAATGAAAAAATCTAGGGCCAAAGAGACCCTAGAATCAGAATCAGTTCATTGGGAAAAATCAACAATCAACCTTAGATACCTTCTCAGCCAATTCCAAATCCTCAAAAATGTTAAGACTCAACAAATTGGCTGTAATACTAATCCTAGTACAATCAATTTGAATAACATTGATATTAAAGACATTCATTTGAGGAATAGGGTTATACCAATAAAAACTGATGAAACTAAGTAAGATCAACAAAGAGACTTAGCAAAGGAATTAGAGAAAGAGATCAATGAAGATAATGCTAAACAAGCACCATTTCCTTCTAGTCTCCATAAAGAACCATTGATTGAGAAAGTTGGTAAAAATAATGATCTGGTCGATCCACAAATTTTTGATGAGCTCTGGAAGATAAAAATTTAAATTCCCCTGTTAAGGGCTATTTGTGATATTCCAGAGATCAACCACATGGTTAAATCTTTGTGTATTAGGACACCTGGGAGGAAAAATAATTTTTCCCCTACCATTCAAGTAGGAGAAAAGTTGTTGGATGTCTTCTCAAGAAAATTAATTCCACAAAAATATGGTGACCCAGGAAGTCCTATGATTACTCTTAGCATTAATGGTATTGAAATTTAGAATTTTCTTACTGGTCTAGGAGCATCCATTAATTTATTAAAACAGAAATAGTTGAAACAATTGGGATAATGAATGTTGAACCTACAACTATAGTTCTTCAGTTAGCTAACCAGTCAATAGAAAAACCTGAGGGGATCTTAGAGGATGTCATTGTTACTATTGACACTTGGGATTATCCTATTGATCTCCTTGTGTTAAAAACTAAACAAAGGAAGAGGGGTTATCCTATTATTTTAGGAAGACCTTGGCTAGCAACTGCCACTGCACTCATTAACTGTAGGTTAGGTTGTATGACTATTTCAAATGGAGTAAAACAAAAAGAAGTGATGTTGTATCCACCAGCCAAACCATCTCTAGCATATGAGAATCAAAACTTGATTGATGATCTTGACTCTGAGGATGAAGAAATAAAAGGCCTTGTGATGATGACCTTGGTGGAACATGTTGAGAAATATCAGAATTCTATGAATTTAAGAGAAGAGGATCTAGGAGAATGTAATAAATTTGAAACCTCATCTTGTTGTCATTTTGCAAACATCACAAAACAATATGAGAATAAATTACTTCATCAAATTCTCCCACATCCTTTCCCATTAAACACGTTAATTGGTGACCCATTGAATCTTCAAGAAAAGAAGAAACAAATCATGATTCAAGAGGACAAACCCTTACTTATCAATAGTGTATTAACAACAAAAAAATAAGAAGGGCTAAAAGGGATTTTAAAGAAAAATACAGGAACCTTCGCTTGGGATTATAAGGATATGAGAGGAATCCACCCAAAAATTTGTACACACAACATTTATACCAAGGATGTTAAACCTGCTAGACAATCTGAGAGAAGAATTAACCCTACTCTAAGAGATTTTGTCAAATTGGAAATAGAGAAATTTCTCCAGGTAGGATTTATTTATCCTATTTCTGACAGAAAATGGGTTTCTCCACTAGTAATTGTATGTAAGAAAAACAAAAAATGGAGGGTGTTTGTAGATTATAGAGAACTAAATAAAGCTACAAAAATAGACTATTTTCCATTACCTTTCATAGACCAAGTGTTGGATAACTTATCTGGTAGTAGTTATTTTTCTTTTCTTGATGGATTTAGTGGATACAACCAAATATAGGTGGCCTTAGAGGATCAAGACAAAACTACATTTACATGTCCATGGGGTACCTTTTCTTATAGGGTTTTACCTTTTGGGTTGTGTAATGCTCCTGCTACTTTTCAACGTGTTGTTCTTGCTATGTTATCAAATTTAATAGAAACATGTGTTGAGGTTTATATGGACGACTTCATGGTCCATGGTAAAACTTATGATGAATCCTTGGAAAGTATGGATAGAGTCCTAAATAGATGTAGAGAACATAGAATGTCAATAAATCATGAGAAGATTTTATTAATGATGCCAAAAGGAATCGTTCTAGGGCATCATGTGTCAAAAGAAGGAATCAAGGTAGACCCAAAGAAAATTGAAATCATTTTGCAAATACCTTCTCCTAGGAACCAAACCGATGTAAGAATTTTTCTAGGAAACTCTGGCTATTATAGAAGATTTATTGAGGGATTCAGTAGAATTGCAGGTCCACTCTTCACTTTTTTAAAAATAGACTTTGAATTTGTATGGACTTCATTTTGTCAAGAGTCATTTGATCGAATTAAGTAGGCACTAACAACGCCACCTTTTATAGTTGGTCCTATTTGGGGTGAATCATTTCATATTAATATTGATGCCTCTAATTTTGCAATTGGAGCAGTCCTTGGGAAAAAGGATGAATCTGGTGCAATGCACGCCAAATATTATATAAGAAAAACCCTTAATCCAACAAAACTGAATTACACCACTATTGAGAAGGAATTCCTAGCATTTGTGTTTGCTATAAACAAATTCTAACTTTATATTATAGGATATAAAAAAATTGTTGATACTGACCATGCAACTATTCATTATATTATGAATAAAGCTATTGTGGGAGGATGTATAATTAGATGGTTATTGTTGCTTCAGGAGTTTGATATAACTATCATTGACAAACTAGGTAAAGATAATGTTGTAGGTGATTTCTTATCGAGAATAGTTCTACAAGGTAATGATGAACCTATGGAAGATGTATTTCCTGATGAACACTTATTTGTAATATCAGTCCAATTGCAAATTACTTAGTAACTGCGAAATATCCTTCTAGTTTATCATCAAAACAGAAAAATAAATTAATTAGGGAAAGCTCTCATTTTGAATGGATTAATGGTTTTTTGTTGAAATTGTGCCTAGATCATATAATCAGAAGATGTGCACATGAAACTAAGGTATATGATATTTTGAAGGCTTGTCATGATGAACTAGGGGCAGGACATTACTCTACCATAATAATAGTTCATAAAATTTTAGGTGCAGGATACTTTTGGCCTCCTATGACTAAGGATACATCTCAATACATCAAACATTGTGATCAATGTCAAAGAATGGGGAGACCTACATGATCAACAAATATGTTGGAGTTGAGAAAATACAACACCACAAACCCCGAAGATCACCTGCATGCAAATAACCTGTCACAAAAGAAGAGATGGAGACAAACAAGCAAGGGTTCTCTGAAAACTGAAAATGTATATATCAGAGAGAATGAGAGAGTGAATTGATATGAAATACAATGGGATCAATCCTTATAAAAAGGAGATCATGAAAATCCTAATAAAACCCTAATAGGAAAAACTCTAATAGAAGCCCTAATAGGATAACATTTAATAATTAATATAATTATTAAATGTCACTATATGCAAACTAACGTGAAATCTTAAGAAGGGAATAAAGGTAACTTAATCAACATAATTAAGTTAAAACCTTTACTCTAACAAAATATGCCATTAAAAACACAAGTATCCATTGAACCATTTGAAAAGTGGGCTATTGAATTTGTTGGCCCAATAGTTCCTCCATCCAAGGGAAATCATTATATACTGCTATGTACTGATTATGTTACAAAATGGGCAAAATTCAAAGCATTTCCAGCTGCAAAAGAGGAAAAGGTTGCAGACTTCATATACAAGAATGTTCTACAAAGATATGGAGCGCCTAAAGAACTTGTGTCAAATCAGGGACCCCAGTTCATGTCTTTAATGCTTCAAGTGTTTCTTGAGAAATATAAAATTCAACACAAGAATTCATCACCTTACCACCCCCAAGCTAGTGGGTAGGTTGAGGTAGCTAATAGAGAATTGGAAGAAATTTTTACAAACAAAATTTCATCTAAGAAGAATGATTGGTTAGATAGGTTAACTGAAGCTGTATGGGCATACAATACAACGTGGAAGACAACTACTCAATTTTTTCCTTATGAGTTGGTTTATGGTAAGAATCCTATTTTTCCCATATAGTTTGAATATGAAACACTTAGAATAGCTGTCAATGTGGGGATATATATTACTAAAACACAAAGAAATAAAATAATGAAACTGAACAAGATGGATGAGATGAGAATTGATACTTTGCACCAAACTGAATTCATTCAAGGATAGAGGAAACTATGGCATGATTGAAATATACATAGTAAGAAATTTACTGTAGGTGATTGGGCCTTACTATTTGATTCAAGGTTTGAAGATTTTAGAGGGAAACTACACAAAAGATGGCTTGGCCTATATGAAATTGAACAAGTGTTTGATAATGGTGTTGTTCGGTTAATACCGATTGATGGACAAAGGAAAACAATGTTGGTAAATGGACATAGGTTAAAACTCTATCACAAGAGAGCATCAAAAGAAGAATTTATGTCATAAATTCAAGAAAGAGTTGAGCATTTTACTAAGGAAGATTTATCTTCTTTAGGAGAAATGATCAATCCTTAAATCCATGATTGATGGGTATAAATAAACAGAGTAAATTGAAAACCAGAAATGGTAATTTACTTTGCAGAAAAGAAAGAAAAAGAAAAAGAAGAAGGAAAAGAAGCACCTGATCATGCTTGATCAGTTGAAATTGAATTAATTCAAGTGTAAAATGACTCCTAATCATGATTGATTTGATGGATCGGATTTGAGATATTTCAAATAATAAATATGGTGCGCATAAAGAGGTTTTATATGAATGAAGCCTTCTAAGCTTCATTTATTTCTAATGAGTTTGTGTGATGTGCAAGTACAGGGTTAATTCAAGGAGATTTTGGAAGTACTGATTGACACATGGAAATAAGATGGCTCCCACAAGGGTAAGGCTCAACATGTTTTTATTAATGATGTTATAAAGGTCGAATCTTGCTTGTTGATTGTGCAAATTAAGAATGGACACGCATCACCATCAATTTCCATCATTTCAGATCTCCATTATTAACATTCAAGAGTTTATATCTCCAGTAATTTTTTGAAGTTTGAAGTACAATCATTATAGCTTGTAAATTTTACTTAAAATATTTAAATATGATTGTTCGAAAAGCCACATATATTTTGTTAAAAAGAATAAATGAACATTTCATTTCCTAATTGGGCAATAAAAATGGGAGAGAATTTTGAGGTGATATGATGGGAAATTAGATTATGATGTACGAGACATGTTGTTGTCAATACATCAATGAGAAATTTCAGGCATGCAAATACATGTAGTTAATACTACATTCATTCATATATCATATCGCCTCTTTTCAAACAAATTTATTATCAACACCACCATCTAGTTCATAAGATTGATATTTCTAGAAATTTTGACATTGTTGGTGAAACTCTGAGCTTGAATAATTTCAATCTCATAAAAAATGGGGTATAAAAGGATGGTAGAGCCAAAAGGAGTGATTTTAGATGAAGATTCTAGAAGGTGTTTGCAACAAGCTGGATGGTTGGATTTCTTACTCAAATACAAAGGATATGAGTGGTAAATAGTATTGGAATTTATCACAAATTTTCATATCAACTTTATAGTAGTCAGAGGAGAACCCATTGAAGTATTTGTAGCTGTGATAAGTGAATTATTAGGAATTCCTATGGAAGGTGACTGTATTCAACCCAGGCTTTCAATTTTTCAAGAGGTACTTGAAACATTTCATGTTCTTGGTGAGCCCTTACCTTTTTTTCACATACATAAAGGGAAAATCAAGGGTATATAGCGAGGGAGTTTGCAAAAACCTTGGGTGTCAATTTCACTCTCTATAATGAAATTCTTCACCAACAAGGGTAAATTTGCAATAGTTTTGGGGCCGAACCTCAAGTTATTGAATCATGCCAGACATGGAGTAGCTAGACCTGATGTAAGAATTAATTTACTTGCTTTTCTATTTTCTTAGCTTACTAAACTGTCTATTAGGTGTACAGAAAAGGAAAATAGGGTAACACATCATAGTTTAATACACTTAATAGTTAAACACCATTTCATGTGGAAATCTAATGGAGAGGAGGAATGGAGGAAATTTATTTTGAATTCAGATAAAGGAAAAGGGAAACCTAACATTGTTGAAGGCATAACAATAAAGATTAGTAAAAGTAGGGTTTTAACTAAAAACCTAGTTAAGCCTATTGGTAGGCCAAGGAAACAAAAACCAAGAAACCCTTCCTCTATAAAGAAAAGAAAAAAAGTGAGTTCAAAGGAAAAAAATTCTCAAAAAATTAGGGAGAACAAGAAACACAAACCAGAGAGCTTTGTTTCTGCGAGCAAGAGAAAAAATGAAGGGAAGGGAAAAAAGAATTCTAAAAATAAGAAAGAGTTGTGAAAGTCGAAAGACCTAAAATAAAAACTAGGTCAGAGACACAAAGAGAAGAATAAGATAAATGTGAATCTGGGAAATCTACTGCTACCATCCATTTAGATGACTCTAATGACCTTGATGAAGAAGAAGTTGAAAAAGGAGAGCTTGAAGAGAAGGTATTGCGAGAAGTAGAGCCAGAGGAATAAGGGATAGGAAAAAAAGTTCAACATTCGAAGAAAATTTATAATGTCATCATTCCCTTGTTCGGGATATTAGTTTTTCAAAACATAATTCTTCGTTCCACAATATTAACATATGAAATAGGGAAACTGAGGTTGATATACCTTATGTAGGAACTTTTCTACCCAATCAAATGACAAATTTTGAAATTGAATGTGGAGAGGTAGTTGTACATCAAGAGGGAAAACAACCACTAGGAGATGAAGGAATAGATTTTGATAATGAAAATTTGAATGAGAGAGAAGAGGAAAAAATTCAAACAACTCTTATGATATCTAGGTTGGAAAAGGAATTAGGGGAATTTTGGATTCAAAATATGATACTTGAAGAGAAATTGAAACAAAAAGATGATGAAGTATTGAAGTTTTAAGGGGAAACAAGCTAGTTGAAAGAATAGTTTGAGGAACAAACTAGTCAATTGTTTTCACAATCGAAAGAAGCAGGAGAAAAATTGACTTAGAGAATTATGCAAACTAGGAAGAAGGATAAAAAAAATTATGAATTAAAAGCATAATTGAAAATAAAAGAAAGCACAGAAGAGCGTATATACATATCCTTAACTACTATGAGATATAAGAAACTTAACAAGGAACTTCAAAAATAGTTAGCTAAGGCAATCATAGAAAAAGAAGAGGCAGAGGAGAGAGTTATCCAAACTATGGATATTGCATTTTCTTTAGTTTGTACAAGAAAAGCTTTTGTTGTTTATGGTTTATTTCTCAGGGAACTATTTATAAAATGGAAGCTAAATAAAATTATGTTAAAAAGACCTATTGATTTCTTGGAAAATTATGAGTTTATGGAATCTTATTCTAGCAATTGTCCAGATGTCCAGAATCAAATTTGTGAATTCTTTCAACATGGATTTCTTATGGGAGAATCTTACTACTCATTTCTCAATCTTTATGTAGGAGAACTTCAAATCAAATACTTTGTTTCACTATTGAAAAATAATGTTGAATGATCGATCTGAATGCAAGAATACAAGATCATGCAACAAACATATGGATTGTCGATGAGAAATGAATACCCAACAAAAACCCACTATATTGATGGATTTAGGTCTATATCAAGGTTAAATGATGTCACTCTAGTTTATACAAGGAATTTTTTGCAAATCATTGCAACATTTCAAAATATTGAGGGAGTTCTTCCTCCTCTATCCATTCAAGCATGTGAAGAAAGATTTAGGTTACTTCCTGATGCAATAAAGAGGAGAGAACGAATATCACCCAATAACCTCAGATGGAGGTTGACACGTGTCAGGAAAGCGATCATTTTAATTCATGAACAACAAGAATTCTGGATTGGTATGAGGTTCAGATGGCCTATAATTCTTATGCCTATGCCAAAATTTAATGCACATGCACAGATACCAGTAGAGGTTATTAGAACATGGTACGAGAAACTAGAGAATAACAATGGGCTTTCAATATCAACAAGAACTGTAGCTGCCATACAGAGGATGATTTTTTGACAGTGCTCTTTGGATGGAATCCATCAACAAGGGAATTCATATTCCACCTAGATAAACCATGAGGACAAGGTGAATTATAGGAGGAGGAGAATGATGAGGCTCTGCATTGACCTCATAATCATTAAGTTTTAACATTTTAAATACTTTATGTTTGGCTTTGAAAACACACAATTCTCTCTTTTATGTATATTTTATGAACTTGTGAAAGTATAAAAACTTAGAATGTGTATGGTTAATATAAATTCTTATTCTCTGTTTATGCACAATTAAAATGTGGTGATTAAATGTTATTATGTGTGTACATGTATCTGGAGTTAATATTTAATGTTCAACCATATGATAACTGATTTTGTTTCAAAGTAAGGGATGAAAAAATTATTTGTGAATTCTCTTCAAATAATTTATGATGCTGATCTTATAACTCATCGTGTTGGATAGAGATATCACCTACTAAAACTCAAGCTCCAACATTGTACACTAGTTCATAAATCTAGAAATCAATGCAACTAAGGACAGTTACAAGAATCAACGTCAACTTATTCCTGCACACCAAGATATCTTTTGGATTAGAAGAAGATTAAAATTCACGCATTTCCGATGTTTTCAAAATAATATTGGATATTTATATCCATAGCCAACACGGTTGGATGTTAGATCGTATCAATTTTTTGATCTTTCTCATGTAATTTCCTTTTTGTTATTAGGATTAGAATCTTTTATGTAACTCGACCCTATTTTGGGCATATTACTTGGAAATAAGAAGGAAGTTGATCTCAACACTGTGTTCAAGGATTCTTTCAACTTTCTTTCTGAATGAGGTGACCCTGCTAGTTGTTTAGATTTGAATATTTGATTAATACTTCTATGTTTCATTTTACTGTTAGCTTAAGCTGAAATCATTTCATTTTCATAAGTTGAAGGTAATTTAGATCAAAGTTTTTTGCATCATTTTTTTTTCTTTGTTCTATTTATTAAGTTTTGTAGTTTGTTTTTAGTTCATAATTCATTCATATAACTAAAATAGTTTGTGATACCATATTGATGAATTATGTGCAAGGGAAAATAGTTACTTGTCAATTTGGTAAGTGAGGAATAGAATAGTTTATTTTCAATTAGTTACTCAAATTTTAATTGGATTTCAAGTTCTGGAAATTAGATTAAATTAATTCTCCATTCCTTCACAAAATATTTGTCTTGAAACAAAATTTCTCTGTTCATAATCCATTTCTAAGTCATTTAGGATAAATCAAGAATAGAATGTTAGTTTAGAAAAACCATTAAAAAAATTGGGAAATAGCTCTAAATCGCTCCTAACCGAGCCAAAATTACCAAACCCCCCTCCCCCCAAGATCAATTCAACTCTTATCGTGGATAGCATTAGACACCCCCTAGGTTGACATTAAAATTAAATGAGTGGGAATTGTGACAACAACGACTTCCTACCATCAGTGAGATTGAAATGTCAATGATTGGAGAGCTGAAATTCTCTTTGGGGTTTTAAATTTCTCAGTTAGATGATGGAATCTTTATATCTCAGTTTAGATATGTAAGAGAGTTACGAAATTTTTTTGGTATGGAAGACTCCAAACCAGTTGGTACACCCATAGTAACCAGATGTAAGTTAACATATAATTATGGTTCTCCTATAGAAAATCAAACAAGATATAGGTCAATGATTAGTGGATTACTTTATTTAATTCCGACTAGACCAAACATAATGAATGTTGTATGTATGGTTACTATATATCAAGATTATTTGAAGGCATCTCATATGACTGCTATGAAGATAATTTTTCAAATACTTGAAAGGGATAGTTGACTTTGGTATTTGGTATCCTAAAGATGATCTTACTTTGAGTGCCTTTACTGATGGAGATTGGGTAGGAGATGTGGATTACAAAAAATGTATTAGTGGTGGTGCATTCTTCTTGGGGAAGAAGTTGGTATCTTGGTTAAGTAAAAAGAAGAATTCCATTTCCTTATTGACTGTTGAGGCAGAATATATTGTTGATGCAAATAATTGCACTAATGTAATATGGATGAAACAGATACTGAGAGATATCAGAATTGAGTATGATGATCCTATTGTTATATTTTGTTATAATTCTAGTGCCATAAACATTTCTAAGAATCTAGTGCTACATTCAAAGATAGAACATATATCTATCAAATATCACTTTTTCAGAGACAAAGTGAGTGAGAAAGAAGTCAAACTAGAGTATGTGCCTACTAAGGAATAGGTTTCCAAACTATTTACTAGGCCATTGCCTAAGGATACTTTTTAGTATCTTAGAGGGATGCTAGGGTTAATTTCCCCTCCTAACCTAAACTAAGATTAAATTATTTGCATCAATCCATGCATTCATAGTCATATCTTGTTCCAGATTGATGTTGTGGTGGCTTCTACTCAGGGGGAGTAGTCAGATGATTCAAATACGTGGTTTAGAGCTTGTGTACCTTTTCCATTGATGTCAAAGGGGGAGAATAACAATGTGAAAAATCTTGGGGGAGAAGAGCAGAGAAGAGTAATGCATGGGGGGGAAGAAAAGTATGAGAAGAAGAGTTAGTTATTTTGGTGGTATTTTTCACATCATGTGTTTCCATCAATGCCAAAAGGGGAGATTGTTGGATTTTCTTTTTGTTTTTCTGATATGTGGTTTTCATTGATGTGAACACTATTAGCATTGATGTTCTTGAAGGTTGTATATATCGAGGATATTGAGAAAATTATTTTAAATATGTTGAAGGTTTCCTATGAAGTTGTGAAGTTCAGTGTGGTGTAAAATTTAGTATGGTTGTATTTATAAAATGTGCTTTTACTAGTTTTTTGCTAAGCCTATCGAGTTTTTACTCCAGAACTTTCAGAAGTGCACATCAAGATTTGTGTAAGTTGTGAATTATTGTGTTCCTACAATTATTATGTTACTATACTAGATTTTTCTAGAAGAATAGAACATGATTATGGAAATTTCAGTTGTTTCTTACTATTCATACGATGTTTTTTTATGTTTCTATATCATGCTCTATCCTTATTGTACATCCACGTTGATAAGAGTGATCATGATCAAAGATTTTTCCGTAATGTGTTTGGGTTTTCATGATCTTGGCCAACATGATGGTTGTAGCATGTTGCATATCCTCATGGATTAATATTTTAATGTTTTCCATGTTCACAGAATTTTTTATAGGTATTCATCATGTTGTGACCAAATTTGGTTGGTGTGCATTGAGATTTGTTCATGAATTGGGCCAATAATTTGTAATTCATTTATTCTTTTATTTTTGGCTAACATAGTTGTTAATGTAGCTCCATGAAGTGGATATATAAGAGTGATTGTTTCCTCATTTTTGTGAGTCCTCAATGTGTGTATGAGAAGTGTGTATGTGAAATTTTTGAATAAAGATCCTATCATTCAATTGTAGAGAAGAGTGTGAAGAAGTATTTCTATGCCTAACCGGAACTATCATCAATGTTTTGAAGAAGTTGATTATGTGTGTATGAGAAGTGTGTATGTGAAATGTGTGAATAAAGATCAGATCATTTGATTGTAGAGAAGAGTGTGAAGAAGGTTGAGCAATGTGTGAAGAAGTATTTTTGTGCCTAACCAAAACTATCATCAGGCTTTTGAAGAAGCTATTTATCAGTTCATATTCTTTAGATGGTTCTAATCTGAATTTTTTTGTAAGGCAGTGAGCTCTAGGTAGTGTGCCTAAATGCATGTGCATTCCTTATTTATTTTCATTATACTTATAATAGGGTATAATCTTGTGGGCTAACATTCACCATGGTTTTTTCCCTAATAGGGTTTCCACATATAAAATTTTGATGTTCTTGTGTTTCTGATGTGTTATTGATTGATGCTTTCACTATTAATTATCAGATTTGAGATTAAAGGTTAATAATGTTGAATAAGTTTTAAAATTCCATGACAAATAATTCACACCCCCTCTCAGCAATTTGTTCTTGTTTTTCCAACAATCATGGACCCTAAAATTCATTAACTTTAGGTGACCAAATTCACTACCCCAATATTTCCTACGTCTTTGGCTTTTGCGAGTTCCCTTTGGTAGTTTTCCTTTGGCTTTTTAGGTTGGCATCCTTCACCTTTTGCAGGTCTGTAGCTATGGGCTGATCCTTGTGAGTTTATGTGTAGTTTTTGGCACTCTAATTGTGGTCAACATGAGATGTCCACCTGCATGGCGAGCTCTGCGTCTTACATTGCAAAATCCAGTGCTACTATCTTGGCTTCCATTTGCATTGTGGACCCTACTTTTCCCATCATCATTGTATCAAAAACCGCACCCAACTACCTCAACCATCACCATACCTACAAAAAAATTGGGTCATTAATGCACAAAATACTATAAATAGGTCTTTTTGCCTATCATTTTCACTTCTCTAGTTAAGATTTTATCAGAGCTTCAGCCTGTCATCGTCATCTTCACTTTGCATGATCTCTTGAACATTTCAAGTTTTATCCTCATCAATTTCTTCACAAGTTCCAAGTATGCTCACTACCAACCAGCTAAAATGAACTTCAATTCAAGTTTTTCAAAATCACTAAAATCTTAAGGGAAAATTGTAAATCTTTATAAATTGCTAAATGACCTAAAGATTCCACACAAATCCACATGACTAAAAGCCATAGAAAATTTTAAATTCAGCTTCTAAGGTCCTTGCGGGACTTTACCTTTGTGTGGTCATTCTTAACTAGGGTTGTGAGTCCATTGTAGCTTGCACCCTCCTCATCACCATTGAAGAGATGAACCAAAAACTCAGACAAAAACCCTTAGCCTCTGAACCCTTGTGGGTTCACATCTGTCGGCCGCTGCATGCGGGTAGCCTTACCTTACCACCATCTAGAATGACCATCACGTGCCTCCCTCTCATGTTGCAAGTTCTGTTGAGACCTTTGTTGTTGAAACAAATGAATGTAACCTAAGTCCTTTTGTGGGGAATTAGTCATGGACATCAGTCTACACTTCACCATTATTGCCAAATAGCTAAGCTTAAATTGTGAAGCCTTAGCTCCCTCATGTACTGTAGGGCCCACTTGCCTCACCATTTTATCTGCATGAACCAAAATGCCAAGTGAAAAATATTTGGGGGATGAACTTTTCAGGTCGCTATCTATGAATCACCATGTTATACCATCATTCCTGAAATGACCAAAGATGTTCATCCTCCCACAGTGCAGGTTCTGACCTCGCCATCTCCCCCAGACCTCGATGCAAGAAATGATTGTCCTTAATGCATTGTAGGCATATCCTTGCAAGCCACAATTATTGGCTTGTTTTTCTATGGTTTCCATTTCTTAGTAGTTGTGCCTCATTCACCTCCCGCATGGCAGAACCCACACTATCCTCTGTTGTTCGATATGAAATGACCATTGTAAAACTTTCCTATGGACTTTGTGGTTTGTATTTTCATGTGCGGGTTGTCAAAATGCGATTGTTGTCCCAAACATCCATATCCTCATGGGCTTCCATATCACCCTACCTACAATCTCATAAATGACCGAACCTTAAGGAAGAAATGTGAACCGTTTGCAGCTCGTGGGGGCCCCGCATGGTATAATTTTGTCTGTGGGTTTATGCTTCCTAGTTGTTGTTTCTCAATGATGGAGCTTGAAATGGCCTTGAAATTCCCTACCTCCACATGGCCTATGCTTGCATGGCCAAAATAATCAAATTAACCTCTTCAGACAACTTAGTAGCCGATTGTCCAATACTCCAAATGCTTGAAAGCCTTATCCAACGACCAATCTTAGAGGGTAGGATTCTGAGTGCGGGTGGCCATATTCGAGCCACCTCAACCATGGATTCATTTAATTCTAAGCTTCTCCAATGGCTGCTAGCCCAAGGAAACCCACATCCTTGGGCCTGCACTTCCCAAATTGATCCAAATGAGCGTCAAATGATGAATTTTAATGGATTTTATGAGCTTTTAAATGATTAATTGCTGGATCTAACCCCTATTTTGTAGGATTTGGCTAACGGTTCCCGATTATTTATGAATGTGCTTACTACACCCTCTTGTGTAGGATTTATGGAATCTATTATAGGACCATCAGGAGCATATGTGGAAAAGGAGAAAGGAAAGAAACACACTAAAGCACCTAGGGGAAAATAAGACAAAGACTAAATGAAGTACTAGTTCCATGGGGTGGAATTCACCTCCAATATTGCCCTAGAATGGGGCACCATATCAGACACCAACCTTTGGCATGTTAACATGGATGAATTTACGCAGAGGTGACAGTCAACCCAAAAATGAAAAATACCTTGAAGATCAAAAAAGGTGGCCTTGGCAAGGTAGTCGGTTTCCCTCTCGTGCTCATTGCTCCAAAGTTGGTGATGGCGTGTAGGGAGTTTTATCACAATAATAGAAAGATCATATATTGTGAGGGAAATGTGTTGGAATATTTATCAGCTAGGTCTATTGGCCATGCATTCCATATTCATACATTTGATGAAATGGAAGAAATAGAGAAAGAATTTGTTGAAAGCATGTGGAAAGTAGATCCGCTAGCATGCATAAATTTGATCAACTAACATTGGTTGAAAGATAAGAGGGGTAGTGTAGCTAAAATATCAAAAGAGCTTTTTAGAAGAAACTTTCATGAGGAGTACCATTACTTGGTTACTCTGCTCAGCAAGGTAATGGGCCTCCCTACTAGTACTTATTTCTAGGAATGGAAGTTTTATTTCATAGAGGAGAACATATAGGAAAAAACCAAGTTTCATTGGGCAAAGATTATTAGTGATAACATTCATAGCCAGTTGATGGTTGTAAAAAAGACTTCCCACTTCTACATGAATTCATACTTGGTATACATGCTTGCTGAAACATTTCCCTACAAAGGCCTTACTATCATGCACAATACAGATCCTAGTAGAGATTTTAAAATGTATGATAGTTACCCTCAACTGTAATACCACAATTTTGAGAAAGATAGCCAGTTGATGGGTGTAAAAAAGGCTTCCCACTTCTACATGAATTCATACTTGGTATACATGCTTGCTAAAACATCTCCCTACAAAGGCCTCATTGTCATGTATAATACCAATCCTAGTAGAGATTTTAAAATGTATGATAGTTACCCTCAACTATAATACCCCAATTTTGGGAAAGATTATAGGAGGGTGAATGATGCCTTCATTGGGAATATCATCAATATTCTTGGGACAAACTTTGAAAGTAGAGTCTCACATAGGGCCAGGGCATTCATCTAGAGGTTCGGGTACCTATTCATTCAATTCCAAAAAAATACATACATTAGAGAAGAGGGATTCTCCGATAAGTCTTACAAGCTGCTGCACTACCCCAATGACTGAATGATTCTTCTAGAAGTGACTAGACAATTATAGAATTATCATGCTTTTTTGAGTGATAAGCATAGGGAATCCATTCTATATCTCCCCACCTTCGAACAAGGAATTTATTCCTATCCTTCCACCCAATTTTTAAAGTAATCTGAAAGGGAGATAGTCAAATATAATCTAGAGCTCCACATAGCTAGGCCAAGCATTGATCCATAAGGTAAGTTTAAGAAACAAGTGGGAAAGCAGTATGCTCATCGGCCCCATTTAGAGAAATTCTAGGCCAATTTTCAAGATGACAAAGAAGTAAGGATGAGACACTATATGTGAATGATGACTTAGTCTGTAAAATCAATCAACTTGTTCTTTGTACCTAACCAAGTCATGGAAAAAGAAGACACCATTCTTGATCTAAGAAACGATTTCATGGATAATTTTTTGAGACCACTAATAGATTGGAATGAGGGAGAGGTCAATGATCTCGATACAATATCATAACTAGTCATAAAGAGAACCAAGCAATGGGTAGATGCTCAGATTGCACAACTCAAGGTGCAAGGTGCAGTGCTAACTTATGGTGAGCTCGAAGATGATCTTGAAAGTGAAACTAATAGTGGATCTATTTCCATCTCCATAGAAGAAGCACCAAAATCCCCTCCAACCAAAAGATCAAGAAAGAGGAAGGATGTTCCTGAGAACCATCCTAAGAATAAGGTATATTCATGAAAATCTATAGAGGGAGAACTCTCCAAGAAGGAAAAGAAGATGGGAGGGTTTGCAACTAAAATTTTGACCATTGGAGAAGAAACTCAAAATGAGGGAGAGTAAGAAGAAAATTTTGAAAAGTCACACCCACCACCGACCTCCTTCACTCCTACCACTACCATTATCACTGCCATTCCACCACCTCTCGTTTCATAGGCATTGCTTGTTTCATCTCCTCCCACTATGGAAATTTATGTTGACCTCTCCTCTACCCTACCAACGACTCTTGTGGTAGTGATTGATTCTTCCTCTGCCATAACTTCCCCACTGGTGACTTCCTCACTACCGCCTCCACTTCCCATCCTTTCTACTCTGATGCCAAAAATTGTTGTTACTATGCCTGAACTCACCTTGCTAGAATCCTTTACAAAATACATGCAAGGTGTGCCTTCCAAGATTTTAAGGATGATCATGAAACCCAATGTTCAAGCCCTAATGGCTCAGATTGTTGTTGGTTTGCTTATTCCTTCACCCCCAACAGAGCCACCAAAGATGGAGGCCATGATGATGATATCAGAAGAAATGGAGAAGCATTAGAGGGAGGTTGGTAAGAGCATACTTGACAAGCTTGAAGACCCCTACTTTGAACATCTAGAGGGTGCTCTAACAATTAATTTGGATAAAGTGGTGACTAATATAGAAGAGTCATAATCTTCGAAGGAGGATGTTGAAGCTCTAAGATTAAAGTACATAATCGAGACCTCTAATTAGGAATTAGAAGAGGGGCTATCCTAGAAAATTGAAGATATGGGTGAAGAGGTTGAAATAGAGAGGCCTCCCTTAACATAAATGAAAGAGATCAAGGTGAATGTGGACGTACTCAAAGAACCTCCATAGATAGGTCAAGATAAGGGCCCTATGCAGGAAGAAGAGGTGCCCTCTGAGGAGAAAGAAATATAGAAAGAAGAAGGAAAGCCAAAAGATGCACCAACAAAGAGCCCTAAGCTTGAGTATTATACACTCTAATAATAAGAAGAAATAATCCCTTGAGAAGAAGATGTTAATAAAAAAAATGTAGCCATCATTGAGATAGATAAGGAAAAGGTTATTCAAAATGAGGATTTTGAAGAAGAAGAGAAAATTGATCAAGAGGCCCCGAGCCATGAAGAAAAAAAACTCCAACAAGAAGAAAGTGACCAGGAGTCACCTAGGGGAGAGATTCAAATGCTTGATTGGATGAAAAAGCAATTAAAAAATTAAGGCCCTTGTTCTCATTGATCCTAAGGCTAGAATCAAGGCCATATTGGCTTGAGAAAAAAAAAAGAAAAAGAAAGAAAAGAAGCCGAGATTTCAATCTCACATTACAATTGATGCCTCTGGATGAAGAATTGTACAAGTTTCCGCCCTAGTGATAGACAACGAGGGTGGTGTTAGCTAGACTATTTCCACCCTCAACTTGGGTATTGCTATGAGAGAGTAGAAAATTAATGAGTTCTAGGGATCAATAGCCACAATAGTTGAACAAATGAATAAAGACCAGTCCTCTAAGGAGGAATTGAAGGCACAAGTGGTAGGCCTTAGCACCTAAATATAGAACTAGACATCCCTAAAAGATGAGGCCTCAAGTACATCCTCTACACCTTTTCTCCTCTCTCAGTAAGAACTCTCCAAAATGGAGAAAATGAAGAATTGGACTAAGGCTACCACATATTGGTTTAGATGGGTGCTCTAGAATGGGGATATGGGCATAAACCATGCTTCTCAAATAACCAATAATTTTTGGGAGGTTTATAAATAGTTAGAGGACACAGAGAAATTTTTTCATCACTTCATTGAGTTATAGAGGATTACTTATCCTAAGCTTGAGGCCATTCTCAATATGCCCAAAAATACATGGGAAAAGGAGTTAGCTCTTGCTAAGGGTGATCATTGGCTAGTAGAAACATGGAAAATGCACCTAGATCATATTAAGGACTTCCTAGAAAGATTAATACATGAAGTCAAGCTCGATCTCGAATGGGTTAACGAGCATAGGACAGACAGTGAGGAGTATTTGTAGCCAATGATAGATTATGAAATGTCAACCCTCGAGCTCAATCCAGAGAATATTAGGCCACACTTTCACAAGAAAATGGGGCAAGGAGAAGTTGATGCACTCACACTAGACTTCATGGATTTTTCTGCTAGATCCTTTGTTTAGTCAGATCAAGTAATCAAGGTCATGCCCAAATGCACCAAAAAGTTGGAGCAGATCACAAGCATATCAAAGTATTTATCCTTCCAAGTGCTCCAATCTGATATTATGGAATGGGAAAAGCTTCAAGCTTTGATTTATAAATTTGTGGAGTACGCCGCCCAATAGAAGAATGAAGGAAAACAAATGATCTGTGATGAGTTTTTAATAGTGTAGCTAGAAAGGAAGGTAGTCTAGCAGAAGACAAACTACTACAACTATAGTACGAAGCCAACCACTACAAGAAAAAATAGGAATAAGACAAAGTTTTATTTTAAATTCCTATATATTTGAGGGTAGGTGGAACCCTAATGTAAAATGAATCTTGGCCATTCATTTATTTTTTCAAAACTATAAATAGGGGTCCCTCATCTCATTTTGAGAGAAAGTTGAGTTGTTGTAAAGAGATGTTCCATAAATTTTAATGGAATGTCATTTATTTCGGTGAATTCTTGTGTTTATCTCATGTTGTATGATTCTTCTCATATTTGATATATTTAGTTACATTTAACTTATTGTTTTAAGTGTTTTAAAGTAGTTTTAGTAATATTAGTTTATGTTGTCCATTGATCTTAAATAATGTTACTGTGTTGATGCTTTCCATGTTCATCTTTTTTTTTGTTAATTGATGATGAACAACATTGTAAATCTAGTTTGAACATTAACTCTTTTCTGCACTTAAACTTCATCTTTTATTCATGCTTTATGGTGAATGAGTAGTTGAAAATCTATAGACCTTAGAAGATAGCACTAGTTTCATAATACAATGATTTTTGGTTAAGTAGAACCCACTTATAGGAAGGTTTCCCACTATAGCATCCTCAATTATCACTATTCATTAGTAGTTACAGGTCTAGGAACTCTCACCTCCCTTTCCCCTTTTGAATTTTCTTTGAAGTTGTAATTTCAACAAGATTCCAACATCCTTCTAAAGTTAAATATGATGTTGAAAGTTGGGTTTTAGACTTTTGTTTTGAATCTATAGCAAGTGCATTTCATTTCCAAAATCACAAGAAACCCCATTTGAAGATCCAATTCCCTCCAACTTAGTGAACCATAAATTCCCTTTGTGATTACCAACAAATCACATCAATCAATTGAGCTTTTTTTGCAAGTCATGACCTGACACCTGAGATACCTTGGGATAATTATCTGCAACTAGTTGTAGGAATTTTTCTTTCAAGAGAGGTAGTGCACCTGTGTGCTACCTATGTCGAGGAAGTGAAAAAACACCCATGACCAATTAATCACTTAATCATTTTACGTGTTAGTTCTAGTAACTGAATTTAACTTTATAATTTATGACAAGTGATTCACCCCCCCTCTCATTTTTCCTATCCAACGTAATGCACTAATGATGTTCTAGAATATGAATCTGTATTAGTAGGGCTGAATATGGAAATCAAACATAAGATTAAGAATTTTAGAGTGTCCATAGATTCTGAATTAGAAGTATCCCAAATCAGAGTAAAGTATGTGTCAAGAAATAAAATATTGAAATAATATAAGGCTATAATCTAGGATACTGTAAAATTATTTGATGCATTTTCTATTGACTGGGTAGAAAGGGCTAAGATTGTAATGATTGATTTTCTTGAAAACATTGCATTAAGATATGATAACATAAAATTTGTTGGTATCTCAAAATTTGAGGTACAAATAAGGCCATCTATCCTAGAAAACATCCAAAACTGACAAATTTTTAATGATGATGTCGATTTAGTGAAATTCTTACATTGTGTGGACCAACACCATAGCTAGGAAATTGATTTCTAGGATTTTCTCAAGACTATTGATGGGAAAGAGACTATTTTTAGGAATGAGTTGATTTAGTTAAACACTAACAAGATTCCCAAAGGGTTGGCAACATTATAGTTTTTTTGATAATGTAGACAAGTACAATGTCAAACCAAGCCCTTCCCATGAGTAGGATTTAGAAAAAGTAAATTTAGAGACTGAATGTGTATGAACAAAGGTGTATATTGGTAATAAAATCAATCCTAAAATCAAAGGAATGATTATTTCTCTATTGAGAATGTATAAACATTTCTTTTCATGAAAATATGATGACCTTGAGGTGTACAAGGAAGACCTATTCCAACATGAATTTCCCTTGAGACTTGATGCAAGGCCTTTCAGGACAAAGAAAATACCAATTAACCTAACAATAGTGTAGAAGTTTTTAAAACCAACTTTAGAGTCTACCAACTTTAGAATCTAGGAACACCTGCATGCAAAGAGATGCCTCTCATAGGGAAGAAAATGGAGAAAAAAGAAAGAGAGGGTTTGAAGATTTGTAATATGAAAGATATATTAAAAAAACATTAGAATGGATTATTTACAAAGATCAATCCTTAAAAGGAGATCATGCAAACCTAAAAGATAGACATTTAATAATTAAAAGAATTATTAAATTCCATAAATATGCAACTTAAGTGAAAAATTAAGAAAGGAATAAAGGTAACTTAATTAACATAATTAAGTTAAAACCTTTACTCTAACACTCCCCCTTAAGATGAGCAAGAGTGTAGCTACAAACATGTACAAGAAATAAAAGATAACCACAATGCGTGAAAGTAAATTTGGGTCTCGAAAACTAGGGCAAATGAGGTACCCAATCACAACCAAATCTCTGTAAAGTGGATTAAAAGAGAAAACCACGTGGGAAAAACTCTTCTCCAAGAAAAGATGGAAAAAGCATGCTGAAAAAAAACTTGAAGGAAGGAAGGCCTCACTGAGACCCCCTAAGGATAACTTCCTTCACCCCGAGAATGGAGCACAACTGAAGATAGCACAATGATGCCAAAGGTTTAGTGAATATTTCTACAACTTGATCCTCTGTAGGAATGTAATCCAAGATGAGAGCACCATCCTGAATAAACTGTCTAATGAGGTGCCTATGGATATCAATGTGCTTAGTATGTTGATGCTCCACTAGGTTATGGGAAATGTGAATAGCACTCTGATTGGCACACCAAAGAGTAGGGGAACTATTAGGAGGAAAACCAAAATCAGTCATCAACTACCGAAGCCATAAAATCTCCTAAATAGCTAGCATAGTTGCTCGATACTCAAACTTTGTCAATGATAATGCAATAGCAGACTGCTTCATGCAAGACCATGTGATAGGACCAGAACCAAGAGAAAAATAAAATCTAGAAGTAGGCTTCCGATCATTGAAATCACTAGCCCAATTTGAGTCAGTGAAGCCAATAATGTTAGGAGCTCTTGATGTATAGTGAATGCCATAAAAATTGGTGCCTCAAATGTACCTCAAGATAGGTTTGGAAGCTTTCCAATCACTCTCATGAGGACATGTGAGAATCGAGAGGAAATTCCAACTGAAAAGGAAAGATGAAGACGTGAGTGTGTTAGGTACAACATACTACCAACCAAATACCTATATAAAGTGGGGTCTACTGAAGGAGTAGTGCAAGTGGTAGAAGAAACAACACCTGACTAAAATGATGTGTGGGCAAGCTTACAATTAGGCATGCTAGATTTTTAGATCATATCAAGAGCATACCTCTAGTGAAGTATGGAAATACCATCCAAAGACTGAATAACCTGTAGGCTCAAAAAATAGTGTAGAAGACCAAGATCTCTCATCTAAAATTGCTCCATCTAAGCTCATTGAACACTCTGAATCATGGAGGATGAAGTACCTGTCATAATGAGATCATTAACATATAGCAAAAGTATAAAAGTATCACCCTCATGATGTTGAATGTACATTGTGGGATTGGAATGACAACATGTGAAGTGAGAAGCAAGAAAAAAGGAGACCATGTTCTCATACCAAGCCCAAGGGGCTTGTTTTAGACCATACAATGACCATTGAATTCTACAAACCAAAGAAGAGTCTTGCACAAAACCTTGAGGATACTCCATATAGATCTCCTCATGTAGGTCCCCATGCAAGAAATCGCTCTTCACATCCATCTGAAACACTATCCATCTGTAAGAAGCTACAAGGGAGAGTACAAGGTGAATAGAGTTCATCTTGGCAACATGAGAAAACGTCTTAGAGTAATCAATACGCTCCACCTAAGAAAATACCTTTGCAACAAGACAAAACTTGTACTTCAATCAAACCATCTATAACATACTTGGTACAGTACACCCACTTGCACTAAACCAAATTTCTCCCTTTCGAAAGAAGACATAAAACCCAAGTGTGATTCTTCATCAAAGAAGAATACTCATCATCCATGGCCCTATCCCACTCAAGGTGACTTGTTGTCTCTAAAAAATTTTGAGGATCATTCAAAAGGGCATGAATCAATAGATTAGTACCAACTATTTGAGCATGAGTACAGTGAGTATCTGAAGGATCACTTGCTAAAGGTCCAACTGCCTCAAAAGTGACACAGGCCCACTTGGGAAAAAATTTGAGCATCCAGTGGTGGTGGATATGGTGGGTCATCATCTATATCATCCTTAAAAGATATGTAATCCTCAAGAGGTGAAGAGGAAGTAATAGGTAGTGAGGAAGAATCTGGTGATGGAGGATCCATTTGAGGGTAGAGCTCATCAAACTGCACATCTCGGTTGAACAAGACCTCTTTGGAAGTAGGAACAAACAACTTGTACACCTTAACATTCTCACAGTAACCAACAAACATGAGTGTTCATATCTTCCTCTCCTTGGCTTTCCTTTGAGCATCCAAAATAAATTCCCAAGCCTCAATACTAGAAAATCAGAATGTAGAAACATCAAGCTTTACATGAGTCCAATCCCCCTTAGAAGCCATGTTTCACAATGCCTTATGAGGCATCTGATTCTGAATGTAATGTGCACAATTGACTACCTCAGCCCAAAAGGAAGCATCAATAGCTCAAGACTATATAATACAATTGGTCATCTCCCGTAAAGTTTTTTTCTTTCTCTAAACAATACCATTCTATTGAGGGGTGTATGGAATTATGAACTGATATTGTAAACCATGCTCAATGCAAAAATATCTGAAATCTTGATTAACATATTCTCCCCCATTATTGGTGCATATCCTCCTGATAGAAATTCTAGAATGCTTCTCCACAAATGTCTTAAAGATCTAAAATGAATCAAAGACATAAGACTTGTACTTCAAAAAGTACACCCATGTACTCTTGGAGAAGTCATCTATAAATGTGAGAACATATCTAGCACCAAGAAAGGAGTGGAAAAAGACATAAGATCATTGTGAACCAACTACAAAGGTGCCTTAGCATGTGAGACTCTACCTGTAGGAAAAGGATCCTGGTGATGTTCGCCAAGAGCATATCCTCGACAAACACCATCAGTACATGATATATGTGGAAGCCCAATTAGAAGTTCATGTGTAGTCATCTACTGAAGATATTTGTAATTGACATGGCCAAAATGCTCATGAGAAAGATTTCTCACTATATCTACATGTTCTATATGAGAGAATCCTGAAGTATCTAATCTCTCAAAGCCATCAAACCTATATAAGTGAGTCTCAGGATCTCCACTCCCAATAGCAACAACCAAATTAGGATCATGAAGATCTTGAATAACCACATCATATAGTGAGAACTCTACAATCTTACAAGTGCCATAATGGAAAATCTAATAAATGAAAAGGAGGTTTATAGAAATGGTAGGAACCAAAAGAACATCCTGTAGACAACCACCATCCAAAGAAACAATACCGGAACCTATAAATAAAAGTTGTGTTGAGTCACCAACTGCAATCTATGAAGTATCACTATGGGAAAGAGTGGTGACTATCTCCTATGAGTGATTCATATGGTGGGAAGCACTAGAGTCAACAATCCAAGTAGATATTCAAGGTACATCTCATGTAGAAATAGCCTATTCTTTCACTATAGAAGAGGAAAGAGGAGGAGGTAAGGTGATATGACGTTGTTGAATGGCTTCCTCTAAAGCCTCTAATCATTTCCAACACCTAGAAGCTGGATGTCCTTCCTTCCCACAAAAAAAGAAAGGATCACTTGAATACTTCTTAGTCTTGGAGGAAGACTCGCTAGAATTTGAATATTTTACTTGTTTTGGATTGTGCTTTGGTTTTGAATTTGACTTTGGAGGTGGCTTGAAGGAAGTCTCACTTCCAACTGACTTTGTCTTGGGCTTGGGTTTTTTATTCTTCTTTCCTTTTGATGTCTAAGCAACCAATGCTTGGTTTTTGATCCTGTGAGAGAATCCAACTATGTGAGCTTGGATTTCTCTTGAGTCAATTTATCGTAGAATACCTCAAAAGTAGGCATGGTAAATTGAGTTCCCAAAGCATCCATAGTGGAATGGAAGGTAGATGATAATATATGAAAATTCCCATGAATCTTTGACAAAATCAGGTAAATACACTCTGTATCAATCTTAACCTTATCACAACCCTGTAGAAGAGATCTTTGTTGTTTGAATTTCATCAGAAAGTCCTCAATGGAGGGAAAATGATCAAGTACAAGTGAAGCCAACTTTGCCTCAATCTGTAGAGCACATAACTGATTGATGGTACCAAATAAATCATTGAACTTGGTCCATATTTCAAAAGAACTTTTACACCCATCAAGATGAAACAACAATTTGTCTGAAACATGTAAGGGAATCAAACCCATAGCCTCATCCATCTTATTTCTATGCTACATTACCTCAAATGCTTGTGTCAAATCTGGTTGAACCACATCTAAACAGTACCACAACCCCTTTGATCTGAGAAGAAGTGTCATGAATGCCTTCCATGTATGATAGTTAGGAGGTGTGGAAGTTCAATATAAGAAGAGTTTTCTGCAATGTTTGGGGAGGTTTAATGAATGTTTAATGTGAAGAGTTTCTAGTTTTTTGAAGTAAATGACAGAAAGAAAGGAAAAAACCTCCCCCCATAATGCAAGAAACCAAACCCCAGTAGTGATTTTTGAACGAAAAAGTAGGAAAAAGAAAAAAAATATTCAAACTAAATCTTTTGTACCTGTTTATTTTTCTAGAGAAATATATAGAAGATCTGAATAGAGCACAGGAAGAACTCTTGAACTCCGATTGATTTTTAAAAGACAGAGCAAAAATGAAAAAGTTATGCCCCCTGGAGTACAAAAAGAATCATGTAACTTTGACTGCAAAAAAATACAACCAAACTATTATTTCTTTGAAAAAATCCTACACCATCATGACAGTTTCGACGTTAGCTTTACAATGCCTATTTTTGTTTGAAAAACCAAGCTAAAATGCCTAAGATATGCCCATTTTATTGAAAGTTGGTTTAAAACACACATGCAATGGTCTTTGAGACCTCAAGGGTTAAAAAAAGTCAGCCCTTGTTCACGTGATGACTATGGGGCTGGTGGGCAGTGTGTTGGGGGCACGACCCTTGGTTCCTTATATCACCTTGGTATTGCAAATTAAAGCCCTCAAGGGTTGTCAACAGGGTGTTGGTCATCCTTGTGACCATAGTGCTACAAGTTAAGCCTGTTGGGGCTTAGGCTGGAGCTAGCAACCCTTAGTGGCGGCATCGCTTGGCTCGGTGGCACTCAAGTGGCTGCTCAATAGCCATTGGGTGGCCACTCAGTGACACTTGGCATTAGAACTGGGAGCACACTTTTTTTAATAAAAAACCTTTAAAAACTAATTTGAAATTTATTTTTATTTTTATTTTTTTGTGAATTTGACCTTGAAATTTGTGCCTCGAGGCGGTATGGCCTTGGGGCCAAATTGTTTTTGCCTCTCTAGTCAATTATGGGCAAATTGGACAAGATTTATATGAAAATAGGGGTTTTCAGGCACTCTGAACTCAACAACAAGGTTTGTTTGGGCCCAAATGAACCCAAAGAACAAAGTATGTTGGATCCACAAAAAGTAAAATTAAAAATTTGTGAAAGCCAGATCAAACCCTCGTAGCTTCAAATTCTTCAAAAATAAGAATAGGGTGTAGTAGGTCCATGCTCTACTACCATGTAGAAGTAGTCAAAACTAGTTTCAGAGTCTAGGAACACCTGCATGCAAAGAGATACTTGTCATAGGGAAGAGAATGGAGAAAAAAGCAAGAGAGGGTTTGAAGCTCTGTAATATGAAAGATATATTGACAGAAAAATAGAATGGATTATTTACAAAGATCAATACTTAAAATGAGATCATGCAAAACTAAAAGCTAGACATTTAATAATTAAAATAATTATTAAATGTCAAAAATATGCAACTTAAGTGAAATCTTAAGAAAGGAATAAAGGTAACTTAATTAACATAATTAAGTTAAAACCTTTACTCTAACAAATAGAACCTAAAATGCAACAAGAGTTGATGAATCTTAAAGATGGAGGAATGATTAAGCCAGTCAAACACTCCACATGGGTTTCTTATTTGGTGCTAGTTGAGAAAAAGAATGGAGAAAATAGATTGTGTGTGGATTTTACAAAATTAAATGTTTCTTCATTAAAAGATAACTATCCATTACCTAACATGGAGTTAATGTTGCAGAAAGCATGCCTTGTGAATTATTATAAATGATGGATGGTTCTCAAGATATAACTAAGTCAATGTTGAAGAGTAAGAGTAGTACAAGACTACTTTTACAACACCATGGAGAAATTATGTGTATGTGGGAATGAATTTTGCTCTAACAAACAAAGGTGATAATTTTAAAAGGGAAATGGATGTGGCATTCTTATCTTTCAAAGACATCTTCATGGTGGTTTATCAATATGACTTGACAACCTATTCAAATAAAGAAGAGGATCATTTCATGAACCTAGATATTTTTTGCAAGGGCTCTATAGTATGGGATTTCTCTTAATATAAAAAAAATTGTAATTGGTGTGACTAAAGGGAAGATTTTAGGTCACATATTTCAAACAATGGAGTAAAAAAATATCCTAAAAGAGTTGTAGCAATTTATAGGATTCCACAACCTAAAGTTGTCAAGGGTATACAATCATTCTTTGGGAAAATTAATTTTCTAAGAAGGGTTGTGACTATTTTTTTTGAAATCACTAGGCCCATTTCAAATATTTTGAAGAGGAGAGAATCCATCATATGAAATGAATAACATGCCAAAGCATTTCAAAATATAAAATAGGCTATAAATTTTTATCCTATGTTGAAGTCTCTTGATTTCTCTAAGCCTTTTCAAATATTTTATTTTGCTTCATTCTATACCATATTTTCAGTCTTCTTGCAGAAGAATTATGAAGGTTTTGAGTAGCCTATTTCCTTTTTTATAAATAAATACAAGCTATCAAGATCAAATATGATATGATGAAAAAATAGGCGTATGACTTGGTGAATCCACTTAAAACTTTAGATCTTACTTGGTGGGATCTACAAGTGTAGCATATGTCCCAATTATTGTAGTAAAGGACATATTCACTTAGCAAGAGGTAACTAGTAGAAGATGTAGATGGATTAATAAAACTCAAGAACTCAATATTGATATCCATATTACTAGATTGGTTAGAGGTAAAGTATTAATAAAACTTATGGCTGAGTATAATCTTGAAGCTAATCATATCAGTAATGCTGAGATAGATGTAGAAATCCTAGAATTGACATGAAATTGTCACCTTGGTATAAATATATTATGTTATACTTGCAAAATATGTCCTATCTAGAAAATTTGATTGATAATTAGAGGAAATTAAATCTACAAGCCATCAATTATGTTATCATAGACAACAAAATTTGGTGGAGAAACCAAGAAGGTATATTTCTCAAATATGTAGATGAGGAGCAAGCATCCAAGATTATAAATGAAAGGAATAATGGAGTATGTGGAGGCAACTATATGATGAAGACTACAATTCATTCAGTCTTAAGAGCTGGTTATTCAGAATATGTGATGTGTGTGAAAGGTTCTTAGGGAAGTTGAAGTTATCTTACAACTTTTCTTTGAGATCAATATCTATGGAGGCTCCTTTTCAATAAAGGGGAATTGATTTCATAGCAAGGATTCTTGAAAAGTCTAGTTGTTGACAAAGTTGAATTCTTGTGGCCACTGACTATTTTACAGAATGGATAGAATTCATCCCAAATAGAAAATCTATCGAAAAAGTTGTGATAGACTTTTTGATCAACAATATTTTTAATAGATTTGGAGTACTAGAGAAAATAGTTTCTAGCAATGTAATGTGCTTCGGATCTGAATAGCTTACACCATTTTTCTCTCATGATGGGGTGACACTTTCATATTCATACCCATATCATCCTCAGGGAAATGGTCAAGTAGAATCTAGTAACAAGAGTAATGGAAATCATAAAAAGGATGATAGAGAAAAAAAAAGAAATCTTGGTATTCCAAAATTAGATTGGCTCTATGGGAAAATAGGGTGAAAATAAAGAAAGAAACAATAAATCCAACTTTATAATTGGTTTATGGCTTGGAGGAAAGATGCCTACAAAAAAATTGTTGCAAGTTAACAAGCTCATCCAAGAACATGATGAAGACATATTAGATGCAATAAATAATAGGAATAATCAACTTATGCAACTAGATGAAACAAGAAGAATGCAACAACATACAAATTTCCAATCACAACAACAATTAAAGAATTTATTTGACAAGAAATCAATTGAAAGAAAGTTTCAAGTTTCTGATATGGTCCTCCTATAGAATACAAGAGAATAAGAAAAGGTAAAACATGGAAAGTTAGATGCTCTTTGGCTTGGACCCTATCTCATCAGCAACACCCATGGTGAAGACTCATAATTTTTACAAAACTTAATTGTTGAATTTCTTGAACTACCATTGCATGAATAGTTCTTGAGCCCATATTTCTCTTGAAATATGTTTTTTTCCATGCACAGTGTATTTTATGTATATTCTATACAATCTTTCTATTTTGGTTTTTTTCCTGGTTTTAGTTTTGTCTTTCTCTTTTTTTTTTTTGTGTGTGGTATGATTCTCTAGAGGATCTAGGATCTTGCTTTGTTCTTGCTAAATAAACATCCCCAATAAGAACCACTAATAGTAATTTTTCTAAAAACATCTCAACTCCTAGTTTTTTCCCTTTTTCTAAGCTTCAGAATTTGTATTTCCTTGTTAGGTTTTGGTATAAATATTTCTTCAGTATTTGTTTAGGTCTAGAACCCCAAAACCCTAGTGTTGATATCTAAAGTTGACACTCAGGAGATAAAATTATGGGAATTTATGCAAATGGGGGACTAGAATGCACTTTGTAGAATGACCTCTGGGATTTCATAAGTTGACTCTTCACTTAACTAACACTAGGGAGTAAATGGAGAAGAAATAAAATAAAATACGTAAAAGTAACCTATTATAAGGAAATGTGCTCGAACAATGGTGTTGCCCATCATTCAACATATTATACTTCCAATCTTCTGATAGTTTATATTAAAATACAAAAGTGCTAAAATGATCCAAAATTTTGAATTTGAGGAACTAAAAATATAAAATCTAGTCACAATAATCAATTACTATAATTTCTTAATGAAAAATAGATCATGATTAGATTTAGATAGAGGAAAAATAATGCACAATAGAGGAAAATAGAAAATAAAATTATGCATTTAGTCTTTCTCATACAAGATAATTTCTAAGGTCTAAGAAATTATGGAAATCTACTATTCTTTCTATAGAGAATGAGGATTCGCTAGTCACAAGTTCTCTTCATTCAGAGAGCCTCACGGGGTGAACTACCCTAGACTACCTCAGTTAACAAAGCGAGAGTTATAGAATTAGAAAGAGTAGGTCACACTGATTTTTTGGACAAATTGGTGAGCACTCAATCAAAGGATGACAACATAGAATACAAATGACAACATGGTGTGTTGGTGTCTCAAAGGCATACTAGCATCTCATATGGACTAGAAAGTAAGTATATGACAAATAATGGAAAAGTGGCTACTAACAATAAGATTGATAAGAACTTACTGAATGTATGAAAATGATATAATATGATAAAAATAAAATGAAGTACAATAAATTATAAGTGATAAAGATAAGGAGAAGAAAGAAGGTTCTTACAACCACCCAAGTAATGAATCCTACAACACCTAAATATCTTCAATACCTACATGTGTTAGATTTGGAGAAAATTTTGGGGCTTTATAGGGGTTTGCCTCAGTCAAACCCCCATTTTAGTGTTCCCACCTCCACAAACTACCAAATAGATAGATATAAAAAAATAAAGGAGTGATAAAAGAAATCCCTGCTCAAGGAGGAGAACCCGTATCATAAAGTAAGGTTATAAAATGAATCCCCAATGTTGGTGGAGAACCTGTATCACAAAGTAGAGATGCAATAGATAGGGGATATGGAATCCTAAGATGCTCACAGGCACAAGGTAAGGGAGATAGAGCTGCAAGTCTTAAGGAAGGGAAATGGAGAGAGCATTAGGGCTACAAGAGTCAAGAGTGTTGAAAAGAATGTTGTAAGGATGTGAGAGCTTGAGAGCTTCGAGCTACTTTAACAAACAAGGGAGCTATGCAAGCAGGATCAAGGTGGTAGAATGTTTTAGAGAGTAGAAAATAAGGAGAAGAGGACCAAATGAGTTGAAAAGATAACTTTTAAAGAAGGAAAAGAAGCTTCTCAAGCCGTTACAAGGTGTCCCCAGCTATTACCACCAACAAAAAATAATGAGAATTGGAAATAATGCTCAAAAATATTCATTTGAACGTTGAAGAGTCGCAAGAAGCTAGTGTGGTGTGTAGACATTTATGCGACATGCTAGTGTCTAGACACAACACGCTACAAAATGACAAAAATGGTAAAAGAACAAGTTTTGATGCAAAGCTAACACATAAGGGTGGCTACTAAAAAAAGGGTTTTGAGCATCTTGAGAGGGTAAAAATGTTGATGTAGGGGCTACAATGAGCCTAAATAAGTACTATGGGAGCAGACACTAAACCAGATACAAGAATATGTGTGAAATTGAAAGGAGTGCAATTTTACAACATTACGTTTTTCCCCCACTTTAGCGGGCATATGAATCTACACTACTATGCATGATAACGGAAATCTACTAAACATAAATAATATCATTATGCCAAAAGGATACTGTAGAGGAAGAAGATAGATACTTGAACCACAAAAGCATGCCCCTAGGCTGAAAACCTACAAAACAAATACATAAGATGAGAAAAAACTACACAAGTAAAAAAGGTTAGAGCATAAGAACAAAAACACAAATGAACACAAAAACATAAAGGATTTGAGTCAACAAAGTGAAAGAGACCTCAATGTAAAATGTTGTCTCAATACTATGCATTGTCCCTAATCGCCTCCTATAATGTTTTAACAACTAAGCCTTTACAATTGTGATTCAGAGATTAGACATCTAACCTAAATAGGTAGCTCAATCATCATGAAGGTGCATTTAAATTTTCAACCCAGGCACGTAAACTTGAAATGGGTTAGCACTGTATGTGCACCATGAATCCAAAGTAGCCATATTCATCTTACAACTAAGAAATACATAATAATCAAAGTTAATTACTTGGAAGGAAATAACATAAATGCTAAAAATCAACCCGATAACGAGGCTAAATTGAAATGCAAGATATAAATGAAAATTTGAGTGAACAAACAAGAAACTACTATGTCTGCTTTGGCTGTAGGAATAGTAAGTGCTAAATTCTTAACTAATAATTGAATAGAAAATAACGAATAAAATAAACTAAGCTAAAGGATAGAATACTCACCGAGTGGGCCCCCTTGGACAATTATTCCCTAAAAATAAGATAGACTTAGATATACGAACTTATAACTTCATTTCATTTATTGGAAAACAAGAGTACAAATAAGCAACATGACTATATTACTACAAAGCTCAAGAGTGAAATAACATCAAATTAAATAATCTTCTATATTTTTTCTGAGCTCTTTGAGGGAACATTAGAGCCTTATTTATCCAACCACCTAGCAAGGTGGTCAACTCTAGCAGATGTGAAGGACGACACATTAGGAAAAGTGCAGAAAAGAGTAGAGGTGGCTACACATGCATAAAATTTGTCAAGCATGTTTTCCTTAATGCGAGTCTGGCACAATAGTAACGCCTAAGCTTACTCAAAAAAATTAAGACCATTACAAGGTAGTTACAATCCAACGTGCATGAGGAATCTCTAGCCACCAAGAGTCTTCTCTTCATTAAATGACCACCTTGTTGACCGATATGGAAGACGACCAGCTGGTAGAATCTTGTTGAATTGTAGGCCTAAGATTATCTGTATGAAAATGTTAGCACACACAACAACTACATACCCATAATCATCTTAAAGTGATATTCATTAATCACATGCAAAATTATCACAGTTAGTTCACATAGCATGTCAATATCATTTTAAAGTTATCAAAATAAATTCATGTCCAAAGTCTATGGTTTCAAAGAAATATTTTGAAAAAATCAACTCCCAAGTATCAAAGTCTCATGACAACTACAAGAAATAGATAACAATCCTATCAATAATTAAATAATAAACTAGACTCATCATTCCCCCAGCCTAATATCTTGTTGGTCCTCCAACAAAGTAAAAATTGTGCTTTTGTTTGGTCAATGCTCTGAAATTGGAAATTGCAAGTTGTTCCACATCAATTTCTGTTGTATTTGAATTAGGATCCCAATAGAATCCTTGTCTCTCCATGTTGTTCCATTTTTTTCTTTCATCAGCAATGTCATACCTATAAAATCTATAGTTTAGCACCAACCACAATAGAATAGGTGGGCCAGAACTGCCCTTTTGTTCTTCCAAGTTGCATATACCTATCAACTCTTTTGAGTGTTGCAACATATTTTCTTATGGAATGAGGCTCTTCTTACTTCAAATCATCAAATAGGCTATTCCACCTCTAAGACAGGTATCCTAATTATAGAGTCTCTTAGAGTTCTTGCCATCTCTTCATATTCTTTGTAAATTGCCTCTCTTAGGTAGGATCTTGTAGCTATAGCTTGGCCAATATACAATTATGTGTGAATCCTTAGAAATATCTCCTAGATGTCTAGACCCCGCCCTAATTGGTAGGGGAATGCTAGATTCATTTTTCCTATAACCCTTGTACTTCTTACCCCAACTTACTTTGTTTTTGTATCCAGGACATGAATGCCTGTAATTGGACATCCCCAACATATAACAATGGATATCTATCATTGTCTTTTGTCACAACATAATTATGTAAATAAAATTTACACAAATTTTTTTTTATCTCAGGAGGAGCAATTTAAAAAGCATTGAAAAAATGGGTAGCGGTCTCAATGGACGGGTTCATACCTGAAAAAATTATTTCAAATTTTAAAGAAAGATGCTTCTCCTTTAAATAAAGGGAATAGACCCTCAGAGGAGCTCTACATTCTAGTATATACGGTACTAAAGCTGTCATGTAATCCACCTTCTTCCTCAAAATAGTCATTTATGCATTCTTATCCTCAATCTCCTCACTTTTCTATTCAATTTCCTTCTTTAGCCTACATTTTTCTGCTTTCCATTATGCTTCACTTCTTTGTATTTCTTTCCATAAATTCAGGATTACTATGTTCATTGAAAAATTAGAGGGCCTTTGTACTCCTACCATAATTTTACTTAGCATTTGTGCTTGCTCTTGGTAGAGTACCAACTGTAGGGCTTCTATCTGCTCAACCAATTTTGGTTGCAAGGCTTCAAGTTCTTGTTCTTGCTCATGCTCCAGGAGCTCCTAATTTTCCTAATAGACTTGGTTTTCAACTGGTTGTGCAATATAGGAAAGATATTATAGTGTTAGCTTAGCTACTTCCTCAAACACATCCTTTTCTTCAACATTTACCTGCTCCATTGGAGCTTTTGTATCCACTTGTGGCAACTTAGTGGGTTTAGGGCTTCCCTCGAGAGATACCCCAATGGCTGGTCCAACTGAATCTTATTTTTTGGGAGGGTTTCTTCATCTTTCCTTTGGTGCAAGAAGAATTGTGTCAACCTTCCATTTTCTGGAGCTTGGAACTTCTTTTTCTACAATTTTATTTTTTCCTTCCTTTAGTTCTACCTTCCTCTTCTATGCCCTAGTTTTCATTAAGGTTCCAAGAAAGAACATAACCATCAGAGTCAAGAGAGGAACTCTATTTATCATAATGCTCTACTTTAGAAGAACTAATCTCAATAGTTTGTGTGCCTGCAAGAGGGTTTCCACTAGGGATTACATCAAAATTTGAGGCACTAGGAGTGGCCCCAACATTGCTCCTTCTCCTCCCAACCCTATGAGGTTAAGGAAAAACCCCAAGTCACAAATGTTTTGGTCTAAATTGATCAATACTCAAAAATTATTTCCAAGAAATATTGGACACATCATGCACAAATTTTTCAACTAATAATTTAATGAGACAATGGTGGGAAACAAAATTGTCCCTACCTTTCTGGGTCTTTTATGCCATGATCAAAAGAAGATGGGATAACACATTGGGAAAATTCATTCTCCTTTGTTGCCTCATGTGGTTCAGGAGCTTAAAATGCATGAAATTTAAATTTTACTAGTGACCTTCACAAGTGATATACTTGACAGCATACACTGCAACCTGCTTCCATAGCTCGGGAAGAGAAGTCCTCTTTGATCCTTGTTTGTCTACGCTCAACAGAGGGTCATTAGGTTCTGTAAATTTGGCCCTAGCCGATCTGGAATCTCTGGCAGTAGGGTACTGTTCACCGTCGATAGGAAACCCTACAAATTTTGCAATTCTTTCCTCCATAGCTATGGCTTCCAGCCCTTTCACCATGGCCTTTCCTTTAGACAATGTCTAGGAGAATTCTAATGCAATATCTTCATCAAAACCATTCAGCTTTAAGAAATAGTCTAGCAATCCATAGTTTCGAAACTTAGCCAAGAAAGGTGCATCCTGTAGTAGTACATCATGAACTGTGGGTTCATTTCTGATTAACCCACCCCCCATTGTCTACAATCAAACAACTACTTTGCAAAGATTTTTCTTCTTGCAATTCTCGTCTAAAAATCAAACTTCTTCTTCCTACAATGCTATCAAATTTCCAATGCTTGTGTCATTTGAATTTTACCTTTTAGCTTAGGATTATGATGTGAACAATTAAAGTAATAAAAAAGTAATAAATGCAAACTATGATTAAGGAAAATGGTCGTAGAGGATTTGCATTTCGTGCATACAAGCCATCATCTTAGGATTCAAATTGGCTCAATGAATTAAATCTTGTTGATGTGAACTAGTATGGATAGACATGGCATTGACACGTCTCCCCTAGCCTAAATTTTCACATGTGTCCTCACATGTGAGGTGGAATGTCAATTTGATAGGGGAAAAGAATAATTGCATGCTATGGTGAAGGTCCCATATTAATTCACAATAATTAAATAAATGCTCTAAAATACAATTAAGATGTAACAATTGATGCACATGTACTTGAATTCATGGAAGATTTATTGCAAAGATAATGGAGAAAGTACTAGTCACTTTTCAAGAAATTAGTTAAGCAATTAATGAAAGTGAAGGAGAATGAGGTAGAATGAAATAAACTGAAGAGAAATGATAGTGGCGAGCTGGAAGAGAGAGAAAGGTGGAATGAATGGGTGGATGGGTGAAGAAGTGGACCCCCATAAAGTGGGAATATATTTTATGAGAAGTTATATACCTTAATTAGCCAAAAGAGGGGACACTTGGTCCACTTCCTTCAACTTCAGGAGGTTTAGGTGTTGCATGCTAAGTGAATTATTGCACAAACTCTTCCTTGGAAGTTGGCTTGTCATACAATATCAATCGATGGCCATTCACCAGTATCTTAAACCTGACAGGGTCAATGGTACTAAGCTAAACAACTCCATTTGAAAATACTTCAGCCACCTCATATGGTCCAAGCCATCTTGTCTGTAATTTTCTTGCATTATCTTGATATCTTGAGTCATAGAGAAGTTCCCAATCTCTAGGCTGAAAATTATTATCCTTGATGAATTTATCATGCCATTGTATTCAATGAATCTGCACTACCTCCGTTACATAATCAGTGAATAAAAAAAATATAGGATTTACCTTTTGATGGACGATCAATGGGTCCTACAAAATGAATTCCCCACTTATCAAATGAAGTGATTACTATCTAGGGATAAAGTGGAATCTCATCAGATTTTGTTGGCTGACCCATCCTTTCGCATCTATCACACTTCCTTGTATATATCCATGCATCCTTGTTGAGTGTTGGCCAATAATATCCTGTGTAAAAAATCTTCATTGTTGTCCTCTTTGTTGTAAAATTTCCTCCACATGGTTCATTGCAACATACATGAAAAATATCAAACGTCTCATCTTCTCTCACAAATCTCCTCATGACTTGGTCAGGGCTAGTGTAGAACAAACATCCAACAATCCATGAGAAAGGAAAATAATTTTTAGTGAGAAATCTCCTCTATTTTGGAGAGAAGTGAGGAGGGACTCTCCCTGTGACTAGAAAATTAGCTATGTCACTATATTAGGGTGTCTACACACTGATAGAAAATAAGTGCTCATCAAGAAAAGAATCATCTATGACTTGATTGTCCTTTGATGTGGTCAGCCTTGAAAGAAAATCAAGAACAACATTAGCCTTCCCTAGTTTATCCACAATGGTTATGTCAAACTCCTACATCAACAAAAACCATCTGGCTAGCCTTCCTAAAATTAGAGGTTTATTCATGAGATATCTAATGATTGCATGATTAGTGTGCACAAATATTTGGTAGGCTATTATGAAATGTTGGAATATTTTTAGAGCATAGATCACTACTAACATTTATTTTTCTGTCAATGTATAGTTGAATTCAGCTCCTTAGAGATTCTTGCTGACAAAGTAAATGGTGTTTTCAATAGATCCTTCTCTTATAGCATAGTCAGATGCATCTATATGTATGTGAAAATGAACTCTCAATTAGGTCCATTGAGTACAAGATCATGAATTAAAGTTACTTTCAAATCAGAAAATGTCTTGTCATAGCCTTCTATCCATTTGAACTCAACATCTTTAGTTAGGAGATTATACAATGGTGCTTTCATTTTGCTGAGTTCTTATATGAATCTCTTGTAATAACCTTCATGTCCTAAGAAAATCTTAACATCTTTTTGTTTTACATGGATAGGTAGATTGGTAATTACCTCAATCTTTGCAAGATCTACTTGAATTCCTATGTGAGAGATGTAGTGGCCAAGAACTATAGTTTCTCGCATTATCATGAAGCACTTCTCAATATTTAAGGATATATTATAGTCTTCACATCTTTGTAGGACTCTTTTAAGATTTCCCAATGCTTCATTTAAATCAGCACCATAAGTAGTGAAATCCTCCATATAAATTTTCATGCAATCATGAGAGATGTTTAAAAAGATGTTAATGACTGCCCTCTAAGAAGTTGTAGGTGCATTTAATAAGCCAAAGGGAAGTAATGAATAGGGATATGCTCCCCAAGGATAGGTAAAGGTAGTCTTCTTCTGGTCCTCTAGTGTAATTTTCATCTGGTTGTCGCCATTGAATCCATCAAGAAAAGAAAAGTATTGCTTTCCTATAAGTGAGTCCAAAACTTGATCTATGAATGGCAAGGGAAAATGGTCCTTTTTGGTGGAATATTTAAGTTCCCTGTAATCAATACAAACTTGCCACTTCCCTCCCTTTTTGGGCACAATCACCAATGGGGACACCCTCTGGCTATCTAAAATGAGGTAGATAAATCCTACATCTAGCAATTTCTATAGTTCCCCCTTTAATATTTCTCTCAATGTAGGATTAATTCTTCTTTGTGGCTGCCTCACTAGTGTACAATCATATCTTATGTATATACTATGAGTGGAAATTTTAGGATCCAATCCCTTCATATCATTAATTAGATGGTTCAAATTCAATGCAAATCATTTCAAATTGCACGGAGCTCTTTCTCATCACCTAACTCGGCTCATTCTCGTCTTGCACAAAGTGGGGATAGGAATTGGATAGACTTGTCCTAGTACCACACTCGTTGTCCCTTAGACTACTTGTCCCTTAGGATAATTATATAGGAAAACTCAAATTAAAAGAATCTCCCACCCTCTATTGATATAGCTCTCACCACTTAATAATTTATACTCTATTTTATTTATTCTAGGCTTACTTTGTTTAAACTTCCAATTATAATTTCTTCAATCCAACATTTTGTAAGTTTTCTAATGAAAAATATTGTTCTTCACTCAATTTACTATTGATATTCAAATGTTTCCCTTCTAACACTTGCACTTGTGTAGTTAACTCTACCATAATTGCTTCAAAAATGCTTGGTAGTTTGAGTTCATGTGGAATTAATTCATGAAACATACCTTTAGCTACATGAATTTTGGTTGCAAGAAAGGAATTTATAGGACAAGCGGCTATAGGAAGAGTGGCTATAGGAAGAGTGGTTGAAGGAAGAGCGGTTGCAGGAAGAGTGGTTGAAGGAAGAGCAACTACAAGAAGAGTGGGTAGGAGTGTTTTCACTGTATCAAAAAAATAAGATACATTAGAGGGTAATGCTTCATCTACGTCATAATGGTTCTGATTTATGTTAGATAATACTTCATCTTGAAGTTGTAGGAAAGGACTTATGTTGATCATAAGTTGTGCCATAGAATTAACTTCATCAACTTCTTCACCAACATGTGGCCATACTATATTATCCTTATCATGGGATGGCTGAGTGGGAGGGTAGAGAACAATATTTTTGTTGCTCTTTTCATCAGAAATGGTCATGTCTCTTTTTTTGCATCCAATATAAGCATTTGTTGTTGCTAACCATGGTCTTCCAAGAATAATGGCGTAACCACCTAGTGTGGCTTTAGGAGAAAGAATCATAAAATCTATTGGGTACTCCCAAGAGTCTAGAATTACTACTAGATATTCCACTATACCATCAGGCTTAACAGTAGAACTATCAACAAGTTGCAACACAATAGGAGTAGGTCTCATGCTTACACTATTTAGTTGTTGTAGTATGTCCTTAATCATCACATTTATTGCTACTCCCAAATCAATCAAAGCATTTTATTTGCATCTGATTTATAAAAAATCCTACCACAAGGCTCCTTGGGTCATTATACTTGGGAATAGTCACTTTCCCAAGCATGATGTTAGCAAGTTGTCCCACCAAATGAACTATAGTGGGCTCTTTCTTCTTCTTGCCTAGCTTCTTAAGGCATGCTTCCTTGATTTATTTTCCATATATGGGAACATATTTTATGGCCTAAAATAGAGGTATTTGGACACATATATTCTTCAACTAATCTAAGATGTCAAAATTTGTGTCATCCTTTTCTTCATTTTGTTTCACAGTTTCCAACCTCTGAGGAAATGGTGGCTCTGGCTCAGTTTGCTTGATTAGAACTAATTCAAGATTCTTAGGTGCACCTGGCTGAATGGGGACATTCAGAGGCTCCTCCTCTTCCATGGGAAGCTTAGTGATAATAGGTGTGGAAGGGGCTAGAAAATTAGTTCCTAAACACAAATGGATGCCACTTACACTCACAACATATATAGGGAATTTATTTGGATCAACGGAGTATATTGGTTGCTGCCATGGTTTATTATTTGGGTTAGGTGTGGGTTGGGCTTGTAGATAAGTAGGTTTAGTTTAATTTTAACTTGAATTAGTAGGATGAGGAATTATAGTAGGTTTTTGGGGCTAATAAGGTGGCTAGTTTGGATATTATTCTCCTCCCCTCCATTGAGATGTTTGCTGCCAGTTTCCTGGAGGTGGCTGCCAATTTCCTTAAAACTATTTCCAATTCCCTTGAGGTTGATGCCACTAGAGTGGAGATTTTTGGTGATTGGTCCAAGCATGTGGAGGATTAATCCAAGTATATGGTGGATATCCTCCATAATTGGATGGATATGGGGGTTGTCGTTAATTACTAAATGAATAAGAATTGAAATATGGTCTAGTAAAAGATAGTGGATCTGGTGGCATACCATATCTTGGAGCCCATGGACTCCTTTGTGCAAAATAATATAGGGTATGTGCAAGATCATCATGGAAAAAATAGGCCCTTAAGTGGCAATAAAAAGATAAAAAATCAGAGTTAGACAACTTGATATAAAAATTTGAATAAGTTATCTATATTATTTCAAAAAAATGTAAAAATAGAATCTCTAGAAAATTGAATTTAGTTTCTAAACTACTAGACCTTTATTTCAAAAAAAAAATTCTATTTGGTGAAAATTTGAAACTTCAATGCAGTAGTATTTAAATTTCAAGGTAAAAATAAGAAGTAGGTGTCTGTCTGACCACCCTAACCACAATAAAATGATAATATTTTTTTATAATTTTTTCCAAGTGAATAATTAATTATGAATTTTTTATTACAAATTTTAAAAAATATAAAAGATCGTCTATCTAACCACCTTAACTTGGTCAAAAATTCATGAAATTAAATTTTAATTTTTTAAATCCTATAGTATGCGAAGCATAGAATGTGACACATGTTTTGGATTCAAAAAATGTGATACCGTTTGAAAGTTATAGATGTTTTTCAATCAGCCTATCAATCAGGACTTTATTCATAATTCTAATAGAAAATGAATAATAATTATTTATTAAATTCAAAGTAAAGCATTATTTATATTGATGGAAAGTTGAGAATCTCCTCTAAAAACCCTTTTCGTTTCATCAATTTTGGGTAAAAAAAAAGTCGTCAGCCACATGGGCTGTCATATGGCTTACATATCGCCACTTTTTTGCCCATCATGATCCTGCACATACCCTATACTTGATCATCATTACCCTATATTGGGTTGAACTTGGGTGCCATCTATTTTCTGTCAACATTATCTATCATCTTGCACCTGCAGTCCTTCTTTTGTCTGCAATGAGGGTAATATTCTACCAACATTGCCTCTACCTCCTCTTGTTTCTTATTTTGTTGTAGTGAATGCAATGAAGTAGCTAGATTTTTTATGATGTCTTTCTTGAAATATACCAGCAAGTGAGTAGTCTTCATCCTTAAAACTCCATTGGTGGATGAATTACCCATAGAAGATTGGTAAGCTTGCCCCTTCTTTGAATATTCCCAAGAATAGTTCTGACATATCTTCTTGATATCTTCCCAAGGAATTTGGGTGATATATCCTCCTCCCATTAGGTCCAAGGCGTCTATGAAGCTATCATTATTTCCTCTCAATAAAATCATCTTTTATGATTCTTCATTGAGTGTATGGTGTGGAGATTTTTGTAGGCAAAATATAAACCTTGAAATGTAATCTTCCAAGATCTCATCCTTTTGTTGCATTATAAAAATGTCACTACCTCTGCAATATTCTTGGTATTTCTCAAGAAAATTTATCTTCATGTCCTCCCAAGTCTCCACATTATCTCTTCCCAGGCTCATGAACTATCTTAATGTATCTTCTTTCAAAGTGGTAGGGAATAGATTAAGCCTATGTGCATCACTGGTATAGTCATAACTTTTGTAGAGTATATCAAACTCAAACAAGAATGTATCAGGATCTTCTATGACAAGCCCATAGAACTTAGGAAGGACTGAAGAAGGGATATTCTTGAGGTTTTCTACTTCATTTTGATGAATAATGGGGAAAGGAAAAGTTGGCTGATTAGGTCTGTTAGGTATATTTCCATTTGCATCCCCCATGCCTTCATAATTAAGTTCCAAAGTAAAAGGGTCTTCAAATAGATTTTGATCTTCAAAGGAAACTTTAGAATTGGTCAAATCTGGAAATGTATCAGCAAAGAGGTGTGGCTCTTCTTCTTCTTCGTTAATTAGTAGGTTCCGATACTCAACTATCTGGAATAGATCGGGATTATTAGGAGGGAATCTCTCATGAGCATCTCTTCTTCTTTCTTTATCCATATGGTATCATTTCACTATCAACCAGCTCACACAAATAATTGGTAAAAGAATAGGGGTTCATAACTCTTCTAAACCAGGGGTATACTAAGAACAAAATTCCAAACACAACAACAAGGAAAACTATCACTAAATCCCAAGAACTTCCTAGTTTTGACACCATCCCCAACAATGGTGCCAAAAATGTTTGCCTCCTATAATGTTTTAACAATTAAGCCTTTACAACTGTTATTCAGAGATTAGACATCTAACCTAAATAGATTTCTCAATCATCATGAAGGTGCATTTAAATTGTCAACCCAGGGACGTAAACTTGAAATGGGTTAGCACTGTATGTGCACTAGGAATTCAAAGTAGCAATATTCATCCTACAACTAAGAAATACCTAATACTAAAATTAATTTTCTTGGAAGGAAATAACATAAATGTTGAACATCAACCAATAACTAGGCTAAACTGAAATTCTTGACATAAATGAAAATTTGAGTGAACAAACAGAAAACTACTTTCTCAGCTTTCGCTGAAGGAACAACCAATGCCAAATTCTTAACTAATAACTAAACATAAAATAAAAACCAAACTAAGCTAAGCTAAAGGATGGAATACTCACCAACTATGGGCCCCTAGACAAGTATTCCCTAAAACTAAGATAGAATCAGATGCATGGACTTATAATCTCATTTCATTTATTGGAAAACAAGAGTACAAATGAGCAACATGACTATATTACTAAAAATTTCAAGAGTGTGATTAAATGAAATCAAAAAATCTTCTATATTTTTTTTGAGCACTTAGAAGGAACATCAGATCCTTATTTATCCAACCACCTAGCAAGGTGGTCAACTCTAGACGATGTAGAGGACACCACATTTAGGAAATCGTGGATAAGAGCAGAGGAAATTATGCATGCACATAATTTGGTAGGCATGTTTTCCTTAACATGATTCTAGCTCAATAGTAATGCCTAAGATTTCTCAACAACATTTAAGACCATTACAAGGCAGTTACAATCCGATGTACATGAGGAATCTCTAGCCACCAAGAGTCTTCTCTTGATTAAGTGACCACCTTGTTGACCGATATGGCACATGACTAGCTAGCACAATATTTCTAAATCACAGGCCTCAAATTATTTGCATGACAATGTTAGCACACACGACAACTGCATACCCATAATCATCTTAAAGTGACATTCATTAATCACATGCAAAATTAACACAACCAGTTCACATAGCATGTCAATATCATTTGAAAGTTACGAAAATAAGTTCATGTCCAAAGTCTACGGTTTGAAGGAAATATTATGAAATGATAAAATCCCAAGTATCAAAGTCTCATGACAAATTTAGGAAATAGAGAACAACCCTATCAATAATTAAACCATAAACTAGACTCATCAGTCCCCAAATTAAAAAATACACATAAAAGAATTATTAACTAGAGAGAAGATGGTAAGGATTGATTGCTTCAAGAGAAGAATGCACCCAAAAGTTAGGGAAGCAACTAATATCGAAAAGATAAAGATCATATAATCAAGATGAAGAAGATGTAGATCTTTGATCCAGTATAAATAATTTAGAAGAGAAGAGAGAAGATAATTTAAGAGGGCAGGTTATTACTAGCCAAAAGTTTTTAATGATTCATTTTCATATGTAAGGAAATGTGAAGCATGCCAAAAGTTATTAGGAAAAATGAAGTATCAGGGAGCTCTACCACTCAGACCTATGCAGGTTGAAGCCCCTTTCTATTAGTGGGGGATTGATTTCATTGGGGAAATATAGGAGAAATCAAGTGGGGGACATAGGTGGATACTAGTGGCCATTGATTACTTCACCAAATGGGTGAAGGCAATCCCAACTAAGCAAGCAACAAGTAAAGTTGTAATCAAATTTTTAATGGATAACAATATTACTAGATTCGGTACACCATTGAGAGTGATTACAGCTAATGGGATATGCTTCAGGTCTGATGAGTTAAGGGATTTTTTCAGAACATATGGAATTAATGTTTCTTACTCTGCCCTATATCATCCACAAGCTAATGGTTAGGCAGAATCCAACAACAAGGTTCTGTTGAAAATCATAAAGAGGATTCTTGGTAAAAACAAAAAATCTTGGCATTCAAAGTTAAGATTGGTTGTATGGGCAGATAGGATTACTATAAAAAAGGCAATTGGAAAATCCCCATATGAACTAGTGTATGGAACACAAGCTAGGATGCCTTTACAAAATTTATTTCCAGTTTATAGATTTATTCTTCAAGAAGATATAGATGTTCCCGAACCAATGGAGGAGATAATGGAGCAACTTGCAGAACTTGATGAAATGAGAAGAATAGCTCAAAACTAGAACACGAAATTGCAAGCACAAATGAAGTATTTTTTTGATAAAAAGGAAAAGGATAGAAAATTTGAAAAGGATGATCTACTATTGATGTGGAATGCTAGGTGCTAGGAGAAGGGAAAACATGCTAAATTTTAATCCTTGTGGTTAGGACCTTTTATTATTATTGGAAAGCAAGGAGAGGACTCATATTATTTGCAAAATATGAGTGGTGAAGAACAGGAGTTGCCTGTACATGGAAAACTTCTAAAGAATGTTTTCTCTTAAAAATTACAGAGGATCAAGGGTTGCTATTGCATAGAAAATTCTTCAAGAAAAATTCTCATAATCTTTCCATGCATAGTAGTATAGGAAGTAAAGGATACAAGAAATTGCTAGTACATGGACAATCTTGGAAATCCTTATTTGATATTTTCTCCATGTACAGTAGTGTAGGATCATATTCATCTCCACTTGTTTTCATCCATATTGTTTGGTCTACTCACCCAGAGATTTGGATCCTTGCAATGATCTCACAATCATTCATCCCCAGATGGAGCCACTATTGGAATTGTGAAAATTTGACAACCTAATTAACCCTTCATGCTTACTAGTTTCCCAAAAGGGTTCATAGTACAGACATAAAATTCCTAACATAGCATTTCTTTATAAAAGTTTGGATTAAATTTTTCCATATAGCCCCATAAGTTCCATCTGGCTTTGAATCTTTAACATTTGAAAATATCAGCATAAGTTGATGTAGGTTTCACCGATGATAATATTTATTTCCTGAATATATCGGGAAGACATTAGATGTGTCATACCGACAAAGTTGTACACCAAGAGAATGCGGTTTTACACTTCTTATCGACAAGACAAAAGGTATCGGTTTGACAATGTAAGTTCATATCAAGCTAGGTTACCTTTTACCTATTGGAATAAAATAAAGTCTATCAGAGAGACTATGGTCATTAGAGTAATTTTTCAAAGCACTGCCCAAAGCGTTACTAGTCTTGCCGATAAAGAAGAGGGAAGACTCACTTGATAAGGAAAATGATGCTGGGGAGAGTTCGAGAAGTCTTACCAACCCCTCGAGTTACACTGAAAGAATTGAGTAAGCGGAGATAAAGGATATCGAGAAGACAATGCACATGGTCTCATCGAAGAAAAAGCGTATGAGTGAGATATATCACAGTGGGGAGATCTAAGAGACATCATGACAAGTATCATTCTATCCACAGAACAATTACTTGGTCTCGGAAACATAAGTTGATAAAGTGAACATCTCGGTGAGACAAAGAGCTTTTAGAGTAAGGTGAAGAATCGTTGGCCCGATTCGTTAAGTCTGGGCAATAGTTTTATTTGTTGAAGGTCATGGCGATATAAAAGGAAAAAGGAGAGAAACTATCAGGGAGACTTGTGATGTCGGGGAAGCTGCAAGACGTCCTAGCAGATGGGTGAACGTTGAATAGATGGATCAACCAGAGATTTGAAATGTCTTGCCAATGCGATCCTTGATGTGATAGCGAGAATTTCGAAAAAAATTGCAACATTCATGTCTTAGCAAAGACATTAATGGTGCCACGAAGCATAAAAGATTTTGCATATCACGGTGTGCTCAATTGAAATCATTGTTTCATTGAATTGGCAATGAAGAAGAGCAAGGGAACCAGTAGAACAATTAGGGCATTCATCTGACTTGGATTTGTAGGAAAATTACAATAAGTTTCTCATCCTCTCAAAATTCATAAATTTTGAATATGGAAGGCACTAGTTCAGAAAAAAATAAATGGGAGAAAATTAGGGGAGGGTAGTCAATTAAATGCAAAAAGGTAGAAAATTGAACTGCAACCAGAGGGCACTAAGAGGAAATTAAATCAAGACCTCATAGACTAGTTACCTGGTTCGGGGCCTAAAGCTAGGTGTTTTGCATAGCTCAAAGCAGAAATTGACAAATTGGATGACAAATGCAAATTCATAGAGGATGTTTGGACCCCAATTAGAGGGTACAAGTTGTTCAATTTTCATTACCATAGGTGAAATCACTTCGATCCAGTTTAAAATCCGTGGAGGCTCAATTTGAGAAAACTGGTGTGCCCTAATGTCTTTGTTGATGTCGAACTGGTAAAATTGCTAGCTAGTCATTATAACCCAAAGAATAAAGCTATATGTGATTTTTTAGGGAATCCATTGATACATATATCTGAGAATGCAATAGCTGAGGTTTTAAGATTTGAAGGAATATGCAGTGAGAAGATATTAAATGAGGAGCTTGATAGTGAATTCAGAAGAATGGACACCATTTATAAGGGTTGAAGATTACCCCTGCACATAATTAGGTGTCATGGAAAACATATTCCGATTGGAAGACAGTGAGGGACCACCATTTCATGTGGATCTTTTTGAACCCTACTTGAAGTACACTTATTTTTCAATGGGACAAGTATTGGGGATAGAAGTCCTAGAGTATATGACAGTTGTGCCCATGGTGATTTCTTCATATATTCAGTATCATAATTCAAGATCTTTTGATTATGCTTCACATGTGTTTAAGGAACTGGATGTAGGGTTGATAGCAATAAATAATGGTGCCTCTGTCCTACACCTCAGAAATTATTCACTGTTGATGCACTTGGTGCTATATTTTGGACAAGAGTTAGGATTGTGGCCCAAGGAGCTAAGGATTTCACAATCTGATAAGGAAGGTAGGCCATTTCTTGTTCAGTTATAAACTACTATTTGGGACAACAGGTTTTCTAATTCCAATTTCTTGTATTTTGAGGAATTCTTTGTGAAGCCTTTATATAGATTTTTTAATCATCCTTGTTATTATTCCTTATCTGAAGAAACAAAGAGGTTTCTTAGGCCCAAGGATTATAATGGACCAATCGACCACTATTGGGGGGATCGGTATTGCTTAGAAAATGCCACTATGATTAGAGTTTATGGTTTTGAGGATACACCATTCATTTTGCCTAGAACAGTCCTAGATAGAATTTCATACTTAGAGATTGTTAGACAAATGGATTTCTCAAATTTCATGAACTTAAGTTCATATGGGAAACAGGATTTTATGCCTAGTACACTGTGTTTTGGTGATTTTACTGTGTTGGCAAAGGAGGTCTACAATCTGATTTTGGATAAGTTCTTGCATTCCAACATGATAAGAGCACCATCAAGAAAGAACTTTGATCTAGAGGGATATATCCATTTTTCCAAGCAAAGAATAAATTTTGGAGGGTACCAACATGTGCCCTATCAATCTAATGACATAATCAGAAACTTGGACGCAGAGGAAGTAGAAATGGTGATTCAGAAGAATGATCAAGAGTTGGTAGATGTTGAGTTGTTGTCCTCCATTAGATGAATATCAAAAGCTGGCAGGCCACAAGGCTCATTTGGGAAGGTATCAAGAATAAGGATTCAGGATTATGCCTATGGTGCCAGAGAAACAAATGTTGAGGAAATTATGGATATGGATATGAGACATGTAGATTATAGGTCTTTTATAGCAGATGATGAATTTGTGAAAACATCAGAGTTTAAAAAATTTGTGTACAAACAAAAGGGGAAGGAAATAAGAGGATTGGTTGATAATACCACACCAAGAAATGAGGTGGATAAGGAGATGGCAAACATGACCCCTGAAAAGGGAAGAGAGATGTTAGCAAAGATAGGTGTTATGATTTTCCTAGGTTTGGATCTCAATTATGCATTAGATTTTGATAGCTTCTTGAAGGACAACAAAGTTACCCACAAAATCAACATAGATAAGGTGACAAAAGTGTGTACAGGATCAAGATACAACCCTGATGATGAAACATTGATGATTTGGGCTTTGTATCCCCCTCACAAGAAGTCAATTGTCATTGATACTGAGAAGGAATTCAGACATGTCATGACTCTGAAGGCTGGAGAGGCTAATCTTGGTGCAACTGCAGAAATTGGGATCAATATAGCAAAGTTGAATAAGGCCCAAATCCAAGCATTGATCGAAGAGAGAGAAATGTATAAAACCAATAATGAGAGAATGTTGAGAGAGAATGAATATTTAAAGGACTTGGTAGGTGTTGTAATAGGGCTAATGAAGATGATTACCCAAGGTGAAAGTTCACATGATAGAGACCATTGGGAGGGGTCAAGTGCATACTCACAAGGAAAAGTAGACACACTCACTGCAATAATAAAAAAGAGGTAGGTTGTTTTGAATACTTGGATAAATAAACTTTGGGGAAAAGATTCGCAATATGTGGATGCTATAAAAGAACATAGAAGAGTGGATGATAGAATCCAAGAAAGAATTGAGGAGATGAAGAGGGGTACTCCTGATGCTATAGGAATTGAAAATGCCAATCGTATCATGGATAAGCACAGGGATTTCTTTGAGGAATTACAAGGGGATGTGCAGGTATTGATTGAAGTTGCTAATGATACATTGACTAAGTTCTATGATGATGAAGGAAAACTGAAAGAAGTGACCACATGGAAAGGTGAATGTGAATCGATAGTCCAAGAGATATTGAAGACAACCACTACAAAGGACATAACATTGGATGAAGCATGTGAGAAAAATGAACGAATGATGATGATGGAGATCATGATCCGTGATGTGCTAGGAGATGCAAACACACATAAGTAGTAGGATTATACAAAGCACATGTCTGCAGTTCATTTATGGGTTAACAAAAATTAGTTAATGATAAACTTGTTAACATTTTATGCTTAACACTTTTCAAAAAGGCACGTCCTTTTGCAAACTAAATGTATAAATATCCATTATCAGGATAGAAGAAAAGGAGAATTAGAATAGGATAGATTTATATAAGCACTATATTTTGAGAATGATGACATTCAAGGTGACTATGTTGCATGTATGAATTTTGAAGAAGATAATGAAAGACTGTTGATTCAGTGGTTTCATTCTAGTATCAATTGTTTGTTGGATTCCTACAATTATTTGATTGTCTCCAATATGATGTTTCGTGATTGTTTAAATTGAAATATCAAGTGTATATTTGATTTATTAGTGCAGATTTGTTGTTTTTGTGTGATTTGATTTATTGGATTCTTTAATGAAGAATTAAATTGCTTTCAATCAATTATAGTAATATGGAAATGTTATTTGGATCAATAAGAAGAATCAGATAATTAGATTTGATATTCTGCCTCAAGTAGGGTTTATCAATTACATCCTTGCATGTTTATACCAGTTATAAACTCATAATTGTATGCCAAATGATTTGAGAACTTGCTAGATAGAAAGCACTCATCAGAGGCTTCCATTTGACTCTGTTTTACCCAATAAGGCATTGGTCTCCCTTATTTTCATTACATTAGTTTTATTTATCTCTTTTAACATCTCTTAATTGAACAGATTAATGCATACCTTGATATTACATATACAATTCATACCAAATTAGGATCATATCTTTCCACTATAAAATCTCCATTTGTGGATAAGTAGGTCAAGTAGGAAACAAAATTCAAAATTTGTGTCACTCATATAGGTGTACCCTTCTAGGTTTAGCAGAGCCTTAAGAGTAGAAGGTTCAACCATATTGATTGGCCTTGTTAGTTGGCCATCAAAGTAGTGAGAGTGTGGCAACCTCTTGTGGTTTGTCCAAACTAGCGTGTTTGAGAACCAACAAATTGGTGACTCTACTAGGGAAAAACTAGAGAGAATTCTGGTAGTAGACAACCTTTCCATATAAAGTCAAATAAAAGAAAACTATAATTAAATTTTGAAAATTGACTTCGTTGGGTAAAATAATCACAAAATATTTTCTCACTTTTAGAAAAAGTGGGTGGCGACACAAAATGAACAAAAACATTGAGACTGATACAATAAGATACAAGTCAGAAAGGAATCAACCTAGTGTTTAGACCATCACAGTTTCCCACAACATGAAAGGATGGAGATGGTCCTAATGACAAAGGTAAACGAACATATAAAAGTTATCAAGGCAAGAAAGTATTCAATGACCTAGATCCAACCATAAAAAATAGAATATCTAAACCACCAATGGAAACACACAACTCATACGAGGCATTGACAAGTGAAAATAGCCCATCTAAAGAACTTCACACTCCCGAAGAGAAGAGAAATTCGTTTCATCGAATGAGCCATAATAAAGACGAAGAATTCATGGCTGAATTTGAAGCTGGGAAGAGGAGAGAATTTGAATGTGATCAAAGAGCTGCACTTTTTGAGGAAGGACTTGAATATGAGGTAGGATCTGAAGAAAACCATGAACTCATGACACAAAATGAAGAAGATACACTGTGGGAGCAAATGAGGCAACATGCAAAAAAATTGAGGTTAGAATATGAGCAACAACTTCAAGCAATGGAAGAATTAAGAAAGATGAAATTACACAAAGCTCAAATCAAAACATCAATGGCTGATTCACCCAAATATACACCCCCTCATAAAAACAACAATATGAAGCCATCAAATTCCTCTCAAACCCACCAAAATCAACCTAGAAATTAATATAGAAACACGAACGCTCCACCACAACACCGAAATATTCAACCACCTCCTCATTAGCAGTATGTACCCCCACAAGGTCCATAATACATGGAAAATAATAACACACTCTACCAACATCAACATTTCCAAAATCCCCTTCTACAATGCACAACCATGATTAGACAATTTGATCTTGCTGGATTTCAGATACACCCTTACCCTCTGGACAACAATTGGAGGAATCTAGTCCCTAAGTTCACAAGAAGTAATGTAGTTTCAGTCGAGGAATATTTGAGAAATTTTAAAGCGGTCATTCAAGACTTGGATATGCATTATGAGGATGTACATATGAGACTATTTATGATGTCACTGATTGAGGATACCAGGGACTAGTTTAACAGTCTACCAACAACATCCATTTATTCCATTCAAGTATTTCATGATCAGTTTCTTCAGTAGTATGGGAATCAATGTGCATCATATTTTTCCTTGCACAAGTTGGTGACTATCCAAAAACACCAAAACAAGTCAGAGTTTGATTTTAACCAAAGGTTTGTCAAGTTGCATAATAAAATACCTCAAGGTTCCAAGTTGGTTGATCTAGCTACATTGAGTATCTATTTGAAAGCCTTTGATCCCAAGTCAGGGTATGAATTGAGAAATAGAGGTCCTAAGAATCTCGCTGAGGCCCAAAAGATGGCATTAACTATTGAAAATAATAGGAAAGCTACAGGGATGTTTTCTAAAAGGGAAAACCTTAGGGTTCCCCAATATGCTCCCTCAAACAAAAAAGAGAACACATATAGCAATGAAAGACCAAGGCTGCATGACATGCCTTATAATACCAATTGGAAGGATGGGAAGATAGTAAATGATAGTCCAAGAAATAAAGAAATGCAAGATCCATTAAAAAGGAAAGGGGCATATATGGTAGATAAGAGTCCCTGGTGCTCAGTTTGTTATGCACCACATTCCCTAGAGCATTGTGTAACAACTCAGTCAAGACCAGAAGAAGACACATTGGAAAATGATGGTGGTGAAGATTAGAATGTCTACCTAACTTCCCACACTCTTAACTCTTTGGAGTAGGAATATGCATCTTCAAAGGAGGAAAGATATGAGTATAATGTTGATCACCAAAAATACAATATTCACATGGCAGAGCAACATTTTTTTCTAATCATGAAGCAAGTGATAATGAGAAAAATCCCCCTGTCACATAAATTCAGACTAGTAAATGCAATATAAGAAGACAAAGTGAAAAAGATATTAAAAGATTGAAAATTGCAGCAGTGGAGGAAGCTAGAAACAAATACTGTTTGAGAAACAAAATGGTGAATAGAGATGAGGGTGTCCCAAGAGGGATATTTATAAAAAATTAAAAAGCATCAGATGAGACATCAAAAGGGATTGATGATAAACAACTAGACAAAAGAGAAAAAAAGGGATCTCCTAAAGAGGAGAGTAAAAAAAAATCTATTGAGAAGCAAAAGCTAGATCAAACATTCAAAGGGCAAAAAGAAGAGAACAAAGGAGAAATCATTGAACCTAAAAAGGTAATCAAAACTAAAGGTACATCCTTTGATTTTAGACAAGCTTTATCTCAATTGAAGATATTTGTCCCATTAATTGAAATGATGAAAATCAATGAATATAGGGAAGGTGCAATTCAATTAGTTTCCAATGGGAATCAAAGCATGAACCGTAAAAATAAAGAAGTTTCTGAAATAAATAATAAAAAGGAGGTAAAAATTCTAGAGGCCTACCTAATGAACACACCACAAATTGACCCGTTTTTCACCACTTTACTCATAAGTGGCAAACATGTAAGAAATTGTATGATAGACTTAGGTGCCTCCATGAATATCATGCTAGTAGGGGTGATGAAGCAGCTCAGTCTGTGGATAGACGTGGAAGGAGGTAAATGCTACACCATGGATAGCAAGCTTGTCACCGTTGTGGGAATAATGAAGAATGTGGAAGTAAGATTAGAAACTTACCCACAAGTTGCTTACACTATTGACATAATCATAATTGACACACCTCCCTAGCTCGGAATGCTTCTATCGAGACAATGGATTGCAGTAGTAGGGGGTAATGTACAGTTTCACTTATCATATGCCACCATACCAATGAGTGGAGTAGAGGTCAAATTATATAGAGAACTTAGAATGAACCAAATTATTGAATGTGCTCCCTAAGAGCCACTTAACTATTTATGTGATGTTGATTTGGGGAGTTTCAGAGTGGAACTATCTCAACCTGAATTGGTGAGAAAAGATCCAATTGATCAAAACATTTCTGAAAATCAAATATGGAAAATGTACTTCGATGGAGCCTATAGCCAAGAGGGAAATGGAGCTGGGATAGTTTTTATATCTCCTGATGGTTCAACTTTCGAATATTCATTTTTGTTAGCATTCAAATGTACAAACAATGTAGCAGAATATGAAGCTTTGTTGACTGGATTGAATTTAGTTGTTAAACACAAGATCAAACTCTTAACAGTTTTTGGAGACTCGGAGCTAGTTGTATCTCAGATCAGATCAAAATATGTAGCAAAAAATAAAAGACTAAAATAGTACATAAATGTAATATGGGATACAATTGAACTATTTGATGCTATCTCCATTGATTGGGTGGACAGATCAAAAAATATAATGGCAGACTTCTTGCAAAATGTATCACTAAAACAAGATGATATCACGCTAGCAGGAGTGTCACAAGTTGAACTCAAAGCAGGACCTATTGTACCTAACAATGTGTATAGTTGGAAAGTTTTTAATGATGACACTGATCTATTGAAATTCCTTCACTGTATAGACTAGTATGAGTCTCAGAAAATCAATTTCAATGCCTTTGTGGAAGAGATAGATGGAGAACAAATAGTATTCAGAAAGAAAATCCTGTAGCTTAAGACTAATAAACTTCCCAAGGGGTTAGTGGCATTGGAAAGAGTATATGATGGAAGTGATCGATCCATTATGAAACATACACCAGTCAAAAGGGAAGATATTGAAGAAATAAACTTAGGGACTGAACTATCACCAAGGAAGGTATATATTAGGAAGAAGATAAGCCCTACTATCCGAAGAATTATTATTTCATTGTTAATAAAATATAAACATGTGTTCACTTGGTCCTATGAGGACCTCAAGGCATATAGGGAGGATTTATTTTAGCATGGAATTCCATTGAAAGTAGATGCAAAGCCATTTAGACAGAAACAAAGGCCTATTAACCCCACTCTGGAACCAAAAATGCAGGAAGAATTGAACAAGCTTAGAGATGGAGGCATCATCAAACCTGTGAGGCACTCGACATGGGTGTCAAACCTTGTTCCTATTAGAAAGAAAAATGGAGATATAAGACTGTGCGTGGATTTCAGAAATCTAAATATGGCATCTGCCAAGGACAACTACCATTTGCCCAACATGGAAGCTATACTGCATAAAGTGACCAGATGTGAGTTGTTGTCGATGATGGATGGTTTTTCAAGTTATAATTAGGTCAAGGTTAGGGAATATGAGCAGTACAAAACAACTTTTACAACCCCATGGGGACCATATGTCTATGTGAGAATGCCTTTTGGTCTCACAAATGCAGGAGCGACCTTCCAAAGAGCTATGAACTTAGCATTTTCAGATTTGATTAATGCTATAATGGTGGTGTATCAAGATGAACTTACTGCTTACTTAAAAAAGGTTGAATATCATATAGAACATCTTGAAAACATATTCATTAAAGCTTTAGAATATGGCATTAGTTTGAACCCTAAGAAATGTAATTTTTCTGTTATAGAGGGAAAACTCTTAGGACCCATTGCATCAAAAGAGGGAGTTAGGATAGATCCTGAGAGAGTTGAGGCTATAGATAAGGTTCCTATCCCTAAAACTGTAAAAGCCATCCAATTATTCTTTGGGCAGATTAATTTTGTTAGGAGGTTTGTGTCCAACTTTGCTGAAATTGTCAAACCCATATCTAAGATGCTAAAGAAAGGACAAAAAGTTGAATGGACCCAAGAAGCATTAGAAGCCTTTGTATATATTAAAAGATCCATTAAGGAAGCCCCTATCCTCAAATCTCTTGATTTCACAAAACCTTTTCAAATATTTTCATTTGCCTCTTTGCATACAATAGCAGCTATCATGTTATAGAAAAATGATGATGGTCATGAGCAACCTGTGTCTTTCTTTAGTAAATCTTTATAGGGATCAGATTTGAAATATGACATAATGGAAAAATAAGCCTTTGCACTGGTAATGGCCACAAAAGCCTTTAGACCGTATATTGTTGGAGCCAAAGTGATTTCTTATGTCCCTCACACAGCAGTCAAAGACATTTTGACACAATCAGAAGTAAAAAGGAAGAGTTGCAAGTGGATTAATAAAATTCAGGAATTTGATATGGAAATATTGTTAGAGTAAAGGTTTTAACTTAATTATGTTGATTAAGTTACCTTTATTCCATTCTTAAAATTTCACGTTAGTTTGCATAAAGTGACATTTAATAATTATATTAATTATTAAATTCTTTCCTTTTAGGGCTTCTATTAGGGTTTTCCTATTAGGGTTTCTTTAGGGTTTGCATGATCTCCTTTTTATAAGGACTGATCCCATTGTATTTCATATCAATTCATTCTCTGATTCTCTCTGATATATACATTTTTAGTTTTCAGAGAACCCTTGCTTGTTTGTCTCCATCTCTTCTTTTGTGACAGGTTATTTGCATTTAGGTGATCTTCAGGGTTTGTGAAGTTGTATTTTCTCAACTCCTACATGGTATTAGAGCTCTAGACCTACTACTTCCTGTTCTTGTTTTGAAGATTTTTGGAGCTTCAAGGGTTTGGGGTTTGTTTTTTTGATCCAAAGCATACCTGCAATTTCAAATCATTTTCGGCCCAAATGGACCTTGCCATTGAGTCCGCAGTGGTCCAAAACCCCTAAATCGATTGTTCATTCATCCATTTTAGACAAAGTTGATTTTTGGGGCAAATTTCTTTTGCAAGTACGGCCGTATGGCCATCTGTCTGCATCTTGGTAAAAAATAATTATTTTTGTCAAATGCAGCTTTGAATTTTTATTTTTTTTTATTTTTGATTTAAAAATCAAAAGAAGAAAAAACATTGTAAAAGATTTTGATTTTTTATTAAAAAAAAATCAATTAAAAATATTCGCAGTTTAAGGGCTTGCCAACCTTAGTACAGGGTACCCGCAATCCCTGCGTACACAGGCCTACTGGCCCACTGTACACTGGTCGACGTACTACCAACCACTAGCGGCCTTAGTGCCGACCGGTGATCTGTCAGTACCACCAATGGTGGTATAGGCTGTCAGACACTTTTTTCATTTTTTTTATTTTGTTTTTTTTTGATATAAAAAAAACAATTATGTAATTTTTTTTATGATTTTTTTAAAAAAATAAAGTTTTTTTTGTTGTTTTTTAAAAAAATAAAGTTTTTTTTATTGTTTTTTTATATTTAAAAAAACAATTTTTTATTAAATAAGCCTAGTTATGCTTTTGTGCTGACGGCCATTTGGACATCAAATTTAAGCTCGCATATTTGCTATGATGGTCGTATGATCGTCAAATTTAATGCAGCACTGACTTTTTTCATCTTTGGAGCTGTTTTCTTCCAGAGGCCGTAACTTGGCCATACGATATCATTTTTTGGCAAACGAGATATCTTCGAAAATATGGTTTTCTCATCTATCGAGTGTTGTGGGTCTCATCACTTCTTTTTTCAGTTGGTGCATTCTACAGTCAATTTTTTGGTTGTCCTTCATGTATTTCCAGCTTTGTCCTTTTTGGACATTTTGAGCATCATTTGTAAGCAATATCTTTTATGTAAATGCACTAAGATAAAATGCCACACTATTTTACATGCATTTTTGGGGGATTTTGCACATAAGGTTGTGCCATATTTTGTACTCGCACTGTATTATAAAGTGCCATGGGAGGTTGTGTAGTTTGCCTTTGTTTGCCATCACACCTTTGTCTGGTGAGTGTCCCTCCACGACGACAGTGGATCCTATGATTCCAACCTCATGCATGTGTGCTTTGTTTTGTACACCACTTTTTTAGTTGTAGGTGCTTTCTTGTGCACTTTCAGAAGTTGTATCTTCTTCTTCATGCACTATAGCATGTTGCACACCATTTAAGTGGATTTGTCAGACTCTCCTAGTTCAGCATTATGGTGAGGTTATTATACTATTCGTGTTAATTCTTCCTTGGTTTCACCTTGGAAGGAATCTTCCATTCTCAGTTGATTAGTGTTTCAGACTATTGGTATTTGTCCCATTTGTATCTTCGTTCCAGGTGTTTTCCTTTGTTTGCCATCTGATTCTAGTAGTGTCATTTGGGGCACTCATGTAGATTGTTGTCTTCTTGATCCTGATCATCCTATCTTCAACGGAGGTTCTTCAGCACCATAGTAGTCATCTTTAGATAGTTGTTTGTAGCTTCTTCTGCTTCAATGATGTTCTGCTTGGCTTTCTGCATCTCTTTTTGGAGTAGAGCTTTTAACCATGAGGTTTTCTCTATTTCTCCTCTTTATAGAGATTTGGTTGTATTTGGGTACCTGATTTGGCCTAGTTGTCGGGACCCATGTTTGCCTTCTTGCATTGTAGTTACCTTTGCTTTCTTGTCTTTTTTTATAGCTGCACTGTTGCTCATCTTAAGGGGAGGTGTTAGAGTAAAGGTTTTAAATTAATTATGTTGATTAAGTTACCTTTATTCCCTTCTTAAGATTTCACGTTAGTTTGCATAAAGTGACATTTAATAATTATATTAATTATTAAATATTTTCTTTTTAGGGCTTCTATTAGGGTTTCTTTAGGGTTTGCATGATCTCCTTTTTATAAGGATTGATCCCATTGTATTTCATATCAATTCATTCTTTGATTCTCTCTGATATATACATTTTTAGTTTTTAGAGAACCCTTGCTTGTTTGTCTCCATCTCTTCTTTTGTGACAGGTTATTTGCATTTAGGTAATCTTTGGGGTTTGTGAAGTTGTATTTTCTCAACTCCTATAAATATATATTACTAAATTAATAAGAGTCCAAGGATTGGCCAAGTTAATGGCAAAAAAAAAAAATTGAGGCAAATCAAATTTGCAATGTAGAAGAAGGAAATGCAATTGCAAGTATTGAGCGTACACCCTGGTACACAAACATAATGCATTACCTGATAAACACAAAGTTTCGGGAGGGATTCAATGATAACTAGAAAATAAATTTGAAACTACAGGCCTCTAAATATGTGTTCATAGAAGGTGATTTATTCTGGAAAAATAGAGATGGAATGTTGTTGTTATGTTTGGATGAGTCACAAGCTGATCATGTTCTGAAAGAAATACACGAAGGGGTTTGTGGAGGACATTATTCAGAAAAAACAATGGAACATAAAATCTTCAAGATAGGTTATTACTGGCCAAAAGTTTTTAATGATTCATTTTCATATGTAAGGAAATGTGAAGCATGCCAGAAATTCTCAGGAAAAATGAAGTATTTGGGAGCTCTACCACTTAGACCTATGCAGGTTGAAGCCCCTTTCCATCAGTGGGGTATTGATTTCATTGGGGAAATACAAGAGAAATCAAGTGGGGGACATAGGTGGATACTAGTGGCCACTAATTACTTCACCATATGGGTGGAGGAAATCCCAAGCAAGCAAGCAACAAGTAAAGTTGTAATCAACTTTTTAATGGATAACATTATTACTAGATTTGGTACACCATTGAGAGTTATTACAGATAATGGGATGTGTTTCAGGTTTGATGAGTTAAAGGAGTTTTGTAGAACATATGGATTTAACGTTTCTTACTCTACCCCATATCATCCACAAGCCAATGGTTAGGCAAAATCCAACAATAAGAGTCTGTTGAAAATCATAAAGAGGATGCTCGGTAAAAACCAAAAATCTTGGGATTCAAAGTTAAGATTGGTTGTATGGGCAGATAGGGTTACTATAAAAAAGGCAATTGGAAAATCCCCATATGAACTAGTGTATGGAACACAAGCTAGGATGCCTTTACAAAATTTATTGCCAGTTTATAGATTTATTCTTCAAGAAGATATAGATGTTCCAAAACCAATGGAGGAGAGAATGAGGCAACTTGCAAAACTTGATGAAATTAGAAGAATAGCTCAAATCCAAAACATGAAATTGCAAGCTCAAATGAATTATTTGCTTGATAAAAAGGCAAAGGATAGAAAATTTGAAAAAGATGATTTGGTATTGATATGTAATGGTAGGTGCCTAGAGAAGGGAAAACATGCTAAATTTGAAGCCTTGTGGTTAGGACCTTTTATTATTATTGGTAAGAAAGGAGAGGACTCACATTATTTGCAAAATATGAGTGGCGAGGAACAGGAGTTTCCTGTACATGGGCAATTTCTAAAGAACTTTTTCTCTTAAAAATTACAGAGGATCAAGGGTTGCCAGTGCATGGACAACTCTTGAAGAAAACTTCTCATAATCTTTCCATGCACAGTAGTATAGGAAGTAAAGGATACAAGAATTTTTTAGTACATGGACAATCTTGGAAATCCTTATTTGATCTTTTCTCCATGTATAGTAGTTTAGGATCATATTCATCTCCACTTGTTTTCATCCATATTGTTTGGTCTACTCACCCAAAGATCTAGATCCTTGCAATGATCTCACAATCATTCATCCCCAGATGGAGCCACTATTGGAACTATGAAAATTTGACAACCTCATTAACCCTTCATGCTTACTAGTTTCCCAAAAAGGGTTCATAGTACAAACATAAAACTCCTCACATAGCATTTTTTTACCAAAGTTTAGATTGAATTTTTCCATATAGCCCCATAAGTTCCATCTGGCTTTGAATCTTTAACATTTGAAAATATCGACATAAGTTGATGCAGGTTTCACCGATGATAATATAGATTTCCTCAATATATCGGCAGGACATTAGATGTGTCATACCGACAAATTTGTACACCAAGAGAATGCAGGTTTACATTTCTTATTGGTAAGACAAAAGGTATTGGTGTGATGATGTAAGGTCATATTGAGCTAGGTTACCATTTATCGATTGGAATAAAATAAAGTCTATGGGAGAGACTATGGCCATCGGAGTAAGTTTTGAAAGCACTTCCTGAAGCATCACTAGTCTTGCTAATAAAGTAGAGGGAAGACTCACTCAGTAAGACAAATGATGCTAGGGAGAGTTCAGGAAGTCTTACCTACCCCTCGGGCTACACCGATAGAATTGAGCATGCACAGATAAAGGATATCGAGAAGACAATACACATGGAATCTTCAAAGAAAAAGTGTATAGGTGAGATATATCATAGCGGGGAGATCTAAGAGACATCATGGTGAGTATCATTCTATTGGAAGAACAATTACTTGGTCTCGGCAACATAAGTTGACAAAGTGAGCATCTCGGTGAGACGAAGAGATTTTGGAGTAATGTGAAGAATCATTGGCCCAATTCGTTAAGTCTGGGCGATAGTTTTCTTCGGTGAAGGTCATGGTGATATAAAAGGAAAAAGGAAAGAAACTATTGGGGAGAATTGTGATGTCAGGGAAGCTGCAAGATGTCCTAGCAAATGGGTGAACGTTGAACAGACGGATCGGCCAGACATTTGAAATGTCTTGCTGATATGATCCCTGATGTGACAGTGAGAATTTTGAAAAAACTTATAGCATTCATCTCTCAGTAAAGACATTAATGACATATATGTGATTTGTCAGGGAATCCATTGATACATATATCTAAGAATGCAATAGCTGAGGTTTTCAGACTGGAAGGAATATGCAGTGAGAAGATATTAAATGAGGAGCTTGATAGTGAATTCATAATAATGGACACCATTTATAAGGGTTGGAGATTACCCCTGCATAGAATTAGGTGTCATGGCAAACCTATTCCGATGGAAGATAGTGAGGGACCACCATTTCTTGTTGATATTTTTGAACCCTACTTTAAGTAAAATTATTTTTCAATGGGACAAGATTTGGAGATAGAATTCCTAGAGCATATGATAGTTGTGCCCACGGTGATTGCTGTGAATATTCAGTATCATAATTCCAATGCTTTTGATTATGCTTCACATGTGTTTAAGGAACTAGATGTAGGGTTGATGACAATAAAGAATGGTGCCTCTATCCTGCACCTCAGGAATTATATACTGTTGATGCACTTGGTGCTATATTTTGGACAAGAGTTAGGATTGTGGCCCCAGAAGCTAAGGTTTTCACAATCTGATAAGGAAGGTAGGCCATTGCCTATTCAGTTATGGACTATTGTTTGGGACAACAGGTTTGGTAATTCCAATTTCTTGCATTTTGAGGAATTCTTTGTGAAGCCTTTATATAGATTTTTTCATCATCCTTGTGATTATTCCTTATCTGAATAAATAAAGAGGTTTCTTAGGCCTAGGAATTATAATGAACCAATCAACCACTACTGGGGGGATTGGTATTGCTTAGAAAATTCCACTATGATTAGAGTTTATGGTTTTGAGGATACACCATTGATTTTGCCTAGAACAGTCCTAGATAGAAATGCATACTTAGAGATTGTTAGACAAATGGATTTCTCCAGTGTCATGAACTTAAGTTCATATGGGAAATAGGATTTTATGCCCAGTACACTATGTTTTGGTGATTTTACTGTGTTGGAAAAGGAGGGATACAATCTGATTCTAGATAAGTTATTGCATTACAACATGAGAAGATCACCATCAAGAAAGAAACTTGATCCAGAGGGATATATCCATTTTGTCAAGCAAAGAATAAATTTTGGAGGGTATCAACATGTGCCCTATCAATCTAATGACATAATCAGAAACATGGAGATGGAGGAAGCAAAAATGGTGATTGAGAAGCATGATCAAGAGTTGGTAGATGTTGAGTTGTTGTCCTCCATTAAATGAATATCAAAAGCTGAGAGGCCACAAGGCTCATCTAGGAAGGTATCAAGAATAAGGACTCAGGATTATGCCTATGTTGCCAGAGAAACAAATGTTGAGGAAACTATGGATATGGATACGAGACATGAATATTGTAGGTCTTTTATAGTAGATGATGAATTTGTGAAGACCTCAGAGTTCAAAACATTTCTGAACAAACAAAAGGGGAAGGAAATAAGATGATTAGTTGATAATGTCACACCAAAAAATGAGGACCAACTGTTAAAGAGCTTAAGGGATGAGGTGGATAAGGAGATGGGAAACATGACCGTAGAAAAGGGATGAGAGATGTTAGCAAAGGCAGGTGTTATGATTTTCCCACATTTGGATCTCAATTCTACATTAGTTTTTGACAGCTTCTTGAAGGACAATAAAGCTACCCACAAACTCAGCATAGATAAGGTGACAAAAGTGTATACAGGATTAAGATACAACCCTCGTGATGAAAAATTGATGATTTGGGCTCTGTATCCCCCTCACAAGAAGTCAATTGTCATTGATACTAAGAAGGCATTCAGACATGTGATGAATCTGAAGGCTGGAGAAGCTGATCCTATTGCAACTGCAGAAATTGGGATCAATATAGAAAAGTTCAATAAGGCCCATATCCAAGCATTGATCAGAGAGAGAGAAATGTATGAAACCAATAATGAGAGAATGTTGAGAGAATGAACATTTAAAGGACTTGGTAGGTGTTGTAATAGGGCCAACGAAGATGCTTACCCAAGGTGAAAGTTCACATGATAGGGACCATTGGGATGGGCCAAGTACATACTCACAAGGGAAAGTAGACACACTCACTACAATAATAAAAAATTGGTAGGTTGTTTTGAACACTTGGATAACTAAACTTTGGGGAAAACATTCACAGTACGTGGATGCTATAAAATAAGATAGAAGAGTGGATGATAGAATCCAAGAAAGAATTGAGGAGATGAAGAAGGGTACTCCTGATGCTGCAGGAATTGAAAATGTCAATCTTATCATGGATAAGCATAGGGATTTCTTTGAGGAATTACAAGGGGATGTGCAAGGATTGATTGAAGTTGCTAATGACAGATTGACTAAGTTATGCGATTATGAAGGAAAACTGAAAGAAGTGACCACATGGAAAGGAAAATGTGAATCAATACTCCAAGAGATATTGAAGACAACCACTGCAAAGGACATAACATTGGATGAAGCATGTGAGAAAAATGAATGAATGATGATGATGGATATCATGATCTGTGATGTACTAGGAGATGCAAACACACATAAGTGGTAGGATTATACAGAGCAAATGTCTGTAGTTCATTTATGGCTTAACGGAAATTAGTTAATGAGAAACTTGTTAATATTTTATGCTTAAGACTTTTCGGAAAGGCATGTCCTTTTGCAAACTAAATGTATAAATATCCATTGTTGGGATAGAAGAAAAGGAGAATTAGAATAGGATAGATTCCTATAAGGACTATATTTTCAAAATGATGACATTTGAGGAGACTATCTTGCATGTATGAATTTTGAAGAAGATAATGAAAGGATGTTGATTTAGTGGTTTCATTCAGGTATCAAATTTTTGTTGGATTCCTACAATTATTTGATTGTCTTCAATTTGATGTTTCTTGATTGTTTAAATTGAAATATCAAGTATATATTTGATTTATCATTGCAGATTTGTTGTTTCTGTGTGATTTGATTTATTGGATTCTTTAATGAAGAATTAAATTCCTTTCAATCAATTACAGTAATCTGGGAATGCTATTTGGATCAATAAGAAGAATCAGATAATTAGATTTGATATTCTACCTCAAGTAGGATTTATCAATTACATCCTTGCATGTTTATACCAGTTATAAACTCATAATTGTATGCCAAACAATTTGAGAACTTGCTAGATAGAAACCAATCATCAGAGGCTTTCATTTGATTCCATTTTCCCCAAAAAGGCACTGGTCTCCCTTATTTTCATTACATTAGTTTTATTTATCTCTTTTAACATCTATTAATTGAACACATTAATTCATACCAAATTAGGATCATATCTTTCCACTATAAAATTTCCATTTGTGGATAAGTAGGTCAAGTAGGAAACAAAATTCAAAATGAGTCACTCATATAGGTGTACCTGCCTAGGTTTAGTAGAGCCTTAAGAGTAGAAGGTTCAGTCAATTTTGGTTGGCCTTGTTAGTTGGCCATCAACATAGTGAGAGTGTGGCAACCTCTCATGGTTTGTCCAAACCAGTGTTTTTGAGAACCAACAAGACCTACAAGATGGAAACCCACAAGTTCTCTCTCACGAAAGAATCACAGTGAAATAAGTGCCTTATAGGGATCTAAACTTGCAAGGAGGCATCCCCTAAGTTCTCTCTTATGAAGGAAGCCTAGTGAAATAAGCGCCTTATGGGTCTGCAAACCTACAAGGAGGCATCTCCCAAGTTATGTCTCATGAAGAAAACCCATTAGAAGCGGAATCCATAAAGTTGGAATGGAAAGTCGCTTTATAGGTGCACCTGCAAAGCAAAATATGAATCTATAGACTAAACATGTTAGGCAAGCTTGATTAAAAGAAGCTCTATAGGTTCTCAATCATGCAAACTGGGGTTCCCTTCAAAAGAAAATTGGGTTCACTCAAAGGACACTTCAATTGAAAGACAGGAAGAAGAGAGGAGGTGGTTAATAAGGACACACATCTTTAGAAAAATTTATCACTTACCCCAACATATTGGACAGTAGAACCATGCAAGATATTTACAACATATAGGATAGAGGTAGACCTCGATATCACTTTTCATTTGAAGAAGAGGTAGGTCCATCAAAAAATAAATGAGTGATGGCACCTGAATCATTAAGTTCTTGTGTTTTATTCTTCAAAGCCTTACATTCACTAGTGGAATTGGCTAGGAAATTGATGGTATATAATTTTGCTAAGATAAAGAATGGGGAGCAAGAAGCAACCCGTTCTCTTGTGAATTTTTTTTTGACTTCTCACAAGAAGAAGGCATGAAGACAAAAGATAATGGAGGATCAATGTTAAGGATGTTACAACTATTGTTCATATTACCCCATGATGCAGAAGAGTAACCATCTTCAATTGCGAGTTTGGATGATTTTATAGGAAGGTCTAAGTGGATTAGGGTGACTTTCTTTTCTCCAATGAAGGATATTGTAAATTCTAGAGAACCCCAATCATCACCAAGACATGCATTCTTGTGAGAAGTAGAAGGAGTGGACTTAGGGTTTCTTGCTTCAGAAGGATCTACTTTAGGTACATCAACACATTTGAAGACACTGAAGAAATAAGAGTAGGTACAACCAAAAACTAGCCGACAACTCCCATCTCACATAGGTGCATAGCCTCAAGTGTAGCCTTGACTATGACTACTCGATTATTGCAAACGAATTTAATAGATTTATGTAAGGTAGATAGGATTGCACCCATAGCATGAATCCACATTCTACCAAGAAGAATTTTATATATTAATTTTCTAACATAAAATACAAAAGGGTGGGTATGGTAATGGGTCCCAAAATCAAAGGCAAGACTATCATGCCTAGGGCTTGTCAATCAACATTATCAAACCCACAAATGTCAATAGGTGAAGGATTATGAGAAGATGAATCAATTTAAATCTTAGGCAATAGATCAATGTTCCATGCATTGATCACTGAACCAGTTTCAAAAAGAGTATATCTAATGTTGATATTATTAATGTTAACTCTAATCATCAGAGGATCTCCTTGCTTTTGTACTTCCAAAGGAAGGATTTCTTGCAGATAGAATGTAATATTTAGTGAATCTACATGAATATGAGTCATCAACGTGTTAACATCTATCAACATAGTAGAAGAAGTTAAGAGGATATTTTGTGAGGCTTCTTGAAGCATACCTTGATAAACCAAAGAAAACCGAAGCAAGTCCCAAAATGAGATCTTAGCCAGATTAACTCAACTTTTCTTAACAAGATCATAATCACTAGGTGTTTTAGTTGTAGTTTTAGGACATTGACGAAGGCTTGGTTGTTCATTAATTATATTCTCATAAGTATGGGATACCACTCTACAAGAGGGAGCCTTAGAAAGATCAATGGAATCCCTATCAAATGGGACACCCTCAATAGAACAATTCCTTTTAGGAGAAGGACTAGCTGGATTTAGGTAAATGACTAGTCTCTTAGGCCTTTTAGGGGCAAAAAAGACATAGATTACATTTACAAAATTATCAAAACTATTAGAATAATTATATGTAGAAAAATCTCAACATCGATCCAAGGAGGATAAAATGTGGAAGGAGGTTCATTGTTCACTAATGCATCATCTCTAGAGGAGAGTGCACTGGAATAGAGAAGAGATTCATCATTCACTAATGCATCATCTCTAGAAGAGAGGGCATTAGAATGGAGTGTAGATCCATCATTTAGAAATGCATTATCTCTAGAAGAGAGTGCATTGGAACGAAGGGATGGTAGAGTAATGTTAAGAAAGGTATCAATGATTTCATCTTCTTGCAACAAGATATCCTTCAATGCAAGAGGAATCTCATGAGAAGGATCAAAGATACAAAGTGACATGGGAAAAGCCAAGTCACTATCACATGTGTTGGGTCTCAAAAATGCAGGTTTGAACCACAAGAGGTTGCCAAGCTCTCACAATGCTTTTGGCCAATGTACAAGGCCAATTGATGCAATTGAACCTTCTTCTCTTTAGGTTCTTCTAGACCAAGGCAGGTGAACCTATATGAATGATGTAGTTTGAAATGTGTTTCTTGGTTGAGCAATCTATCCACAATGGAAAATGGAAGTGAATAGATGAAATATGTACAGATTCTCGTAATCCTAATACACAAATGAAAGGTTTTTTGAATGAATTGTTTGATATGAATTTGTATCTCTGGGTTGAGGAAAATCAGTGCCTTCCATCCACATGGGAAATGGAGCCAAAAATAATGAATTATGTATGTTTCCTTCTTTGGTTTAATTCAACTTGTTAGGCACTTTATAAAATACAATCTTATGCCTGGCATATAATTTCATTTGTTTATGACTTGCATAAAAAGGGCTGGAATGTTTTCTTATCAAATTCTACTTCAACAATCCTAAAAATCTATGACTTACTTGAAGTATTTTAATTATGACTTACAAACACTAGAAAATAAAAATCACACAAAGTGGAAAAATGCACTTTGATAAATCATACAGGTGCTTGATATATTTATTTTAAATGATCAAATGACTTCAAGTCGGATACAATTAGATAAGAAATATAAATGATTATAACAAAACAACTAAACACAGTAAAGGTTTCACTGATTTAAAAATAATTCATCCATTGCTCTTATTCAAAAAAGGTCTGTCATTATTTACATCCTAGTCCCTTCTCGAGAAAAATCTAAATCCTACTATCTAACTCTTATCTCTTTTCCATTTTTTCAATACATTTTATACAGAAAATTCGAAGAGTCACAACTCTTCATTTTACTGTTACAATTGTTTGTTATTCCTGATAGAAAATTAAATATTTCATTAAGTTTCCTTATCAGCAAATCAAATATTTTGAATACATAGATGAGCCTTCAATTTTCCCTTAATACATTTCGTGCCTGTACCTTTACTGCCTTTTAATATTTTGCCTTCGTAGCCTTTTATTATCCTTACCATTCAATAGTGGTCAACTTTTGACTGGTCCCACTTACCATCTCCCATTATCGCCTCTTACCGCCTTACCGTGGTCTCTACTCTACCTTGTCACAGTGCTATGGTGGTAATTTGTTGATGACATCCCTTTCTACCGCTCTACCGTGAGCTTCATTTCAACTATCGGTGGTACTGCGGTTAACAACTACTGTCACTCTTCATGGTCTCATCACTGTCTACTGTGATCCCTTCTCTAGCTGGTCACAGTGTGGCAGTAACTGCCATTGCTGCTCGCTAATAATTTACCATTTTCATGATGGTTTGCATGCTAATTATCGACAGTACTATGGTGTGACTGATCCTGACTGCTACCTTCATCCAACATAGTCACTGTGGTCTCAAAGTTAACTGTGTGTGGTACCATAATAAGCCCTCTGACCACTTCCTCATTGTTGCTGCACTGATTATCTCACCGCCACTGTGATACCGCGGTGAATGAATTGACCGTGCACGGTGTGGCCATAAATGTTTTATGCCTGCACCTTAGCTACTAACTACTATCACCATACCGTGAGCCCATTGTGGGAGGTCGCAATAAAGTGGTAAGTGATGTAAATTTGAAAATTAAGGCAATGGTAAAGGGTATAAGCCATATATGAGTGGAAAAAATTATTTTTTAATGGAAAAGATAGAAAATGAATGGGTTTAAATGGGCAAAAGGCCTCAAGATTTTTCAGAAAATAGTGGAAAATCATTTAGACTTCAATGGAATTTTTGGGTTCTAAAAACATGTATGAAATGGAACATCATTAAGAATTTTCATAAAACTAGATACTGAACTCATAAAAGAGGAGATTAAATTCATTTTGGTGACATAACTAAAAAATACGAGAATCGAGATTTTCTAATTTCTTTGTTATTTTCTAGGTTCTAGTAATTTGCAATTTCCAAGGCCTTCAAAGCAAAATTTGGGGTTGAAACTTGTGTCGGTTTATAAAATTCAATAGTTGAAGGCATTGTATTTTAGGGACTGAATCAGTCTTATTGGAGACATTTCTAATGGTGTAAACGGTTCTAAATTTTGAGCACTGAGTCAAAAGTTATGACCCCACATAGTTGGGGTAAATAAATTCTTGGTTTTGTGGTTCACGTGGGGTTTACCAAAATTTAGAGAAGGGGGATTCACTACTCACGAGTTCTCTTCATTCAAAGAGCCTCATAGGGACAACTACCTTAAACTACCTTTGTTAACAAAGCAAGATTTCTAGAATTAGAAAGAGCAAGTCAGAGATTTTTAGACAAATTGGCAAGCTCTCAGCCAAAGGATGACAACGAGAAATACATACAACATCACAATGCACTGGTGTCTCAGAGGTGTGTTGAAATATCATACGAACTAAAAAGTAAGTATATAACAAAAAATGGAAAAGTGGTCGCTAATAATCAGATTGCTAAGAATTTACAAAATACAAGAAAATGATAGAATATGATAAAACTAAAGTGAAATATAGTAAAGTATAAGTGATAAAGATAAGGAGAAGAAAGAAATTTCTTACAACCACCGAAGTAATGAAGCCTCTAGAAATTAGATATCTTTAATAATTACATGCATGAGAGCTGGAGAAAATGTTGGGGCTGTATAGGGGTTTGCCTCGTTTTGGTGTACCCACCTCCACAAACAACCAAATAGATAGATATAAAGAGACAAAGGAGTAATAAAATAAATCCCTGCTCAAGGAGGAGAACTTGTATCACAAATTAAGGTGATAAAATAAGTTCTCGCTCAAGGGGAAGAATCTATATCACAAAGTAGAGATGCAATAGATAGGGGATATGGAATCCTAAGATCATTGAAAGCACAAGGTAAGGGAGATAGAGCTAGAAGGCTTAAGGAAGCCAAATGGAGAGAGAAATAGGGCTGCAAGAGCCAAGAGTGTTGCAAAGAATGTTGCAAGGATTTGAGAGCTTGTGGCTACTATTAAAAACAAGGGAGCTATGCAAGCAAGAGAAAGGGGTAGAATGTTTGACAGAGAGTTCAAGAAGGAGAAGAGGACTAAATGATGCTTAGAACCTCATTGAGGTTGCATGAGCTTGACATGTGTCTTGAGGGGAAAACAAACACTCAATAAAAAAAAATTGCTCAATCCTTTCAGTTGGTATGGAAAGTTTCCATGTGGCATCTCATCTCATTAAACCTTAAGTACAATACCTAGATTTGGTAGCAGTTACATGGGCTTGACAAGTTGATTTTCCCCACACAAAAAAATTGAACTCAAGCACAAAAACCATGACAACTTGAAAAGGAAAGCCATTATTTCTGACCATGCCTTAGAAAATAACCCTTCATAGAATAAGGGTGCAATAGACAAAGTGTGCAAATTTTGATGAATCATGAGGAGCTCCACTTGTGGTGGTGAGAGCCTATAATCCATAGTTCTACATATAAAATTTCCAAAAATTAAAAGGAGAAAACTACCACTTGTACAACTTTTGGAGAGTTGATTACATAGAAGTCAATTCTTCATTGTATGGCTACACCTTCCTCTTTAGTGTTCTAGAGACCTTATCCAAAGAAAGCATTGTTTAAAAAGAGAAATCATTCACAGTTTATGCAATGATCCTCATGTGATATTCTATCCAACCAAGTGGTTGTAAGTATCCTTCTACCTCTACAACACTCAGGGATTAGTTTAGGCCTTGAAAAGCGACCTGATCCTATTGATTTTATTCCAACATTTATTTCATCTGGTCCTTTCTCATGACATTAGCATCTGGAAGGAAAGGGAAAGGAAATACTAACTAAACAAGTTTCCCAATATGCTCTTTCATACTCACAATTATTTGATCTAAAAAATTTAAACATGCCTTATACTTAAGGGTCACTTTATTATAGCTAAGGATCTCATTAGCCTTTTTAGAAAATAATATTTTTCTATTCACCAATACAAAATTCAAGGAATCATCATTCACAACACACAATTTTTGAATCATTTATGGAGCATCTATGACTTTTGGGGTGATGGATAAGCACATGTGGTCCATCATGACACTAATTTTTGTGATTTTCTTTTAGGAATCTAGAATAAATTTGAGTGTGGTTTTAAGATAAGTATATATGTCTTTGATTCTCTCTCAACATGATTTGTAAGGTTTTTTGCTCATGGGAAGAATATAAATTTGTTATTAACTATGTGACAACTCATCTCTCATCTTTTGGAGTTGTTGGTCTTTGCTTTGAATTTCTTGTTGGAGTTGTTTCTTCTTTTTCAAAGAATCAAATATTTTTTTATCTATCATCTTCAATCCCTTTTCCATTTTTTATTGAAAACTGGATGCAACCAAATGCTTCTCCTTATTTTCCCTTTGAATTCGGGCTTTAGATTCTTCAAGCTCCTTTTGGAGTCTAGCCTTCTTAGCTTGTGTTTTTTCTAGATACTTTGTGGCATTTTCAGTCACAACCCATGCTTTATCCAACTCCTTTTGAAACTTTGAGCCACTAGATCTTTCAATTCCTCCACCTTTTGAATTTGTGCACAAGTTCTATCCAACTCCTCTTGGAGTTTTGTATTTTTAGCTTGTTTAGCTTGGAGGGCCTCCTTGGTGGCTCATGTTTACAAGTCCCTGTGCAACCTCAAAATTTTATCATCTTTATCTTGTACACTAGTGGTCCAAAATTCCATTTTAGCCTTCACCGAGGTGAGCGCTTTGTCCTTTTTCAAAATTTATCTATTGATTTTGAGAAAATTATTGGAAACCACCTTCTACATTTCCATAATAAGCTCAACCTTATATTGGGGACAAGTGTGATCCAAGTTTAGGAAAATTACATGGGTTGTATATTCTTTTGGTTGCATCTCCCACTAAGCTTTAAATACCTTGGGTGTCTTGTGAGATACCATCAATGTCTGATTGTCAAGATAAAAATCAATCTCAATTCTTGGAGTGGTAAGCTTTAAGCTATCTTTCCTCCCTTTCAAGGATCTTTCCTCTTGGGATTTTCACATGGTTTTAATCAGCCAGTAGTAATTGAGAAGATATTGGATATATTTCCCTACAAAAGGGCTACCAGGAGGGATTTGAAATGGAATTGTAACCTAGAAATTAATTGCTTGCACTCCCTCTAGAGTGGACAATGGGAAACTTAAGACTGATAGGGAAAGAGGGGAATACATTTCAAAGCATGAGAGATAAATGTAGGTAGCAGAGGCATGACAACTTGGGTGGTTGATGATAAAAATCCAAAGATTGGCTTAGAAGTATGCATAGAAATGGAAGGAGAAATTAGAGGCTATGAAATGATAGAAATTATAGTAGCTAAATATTAAGATACAGAACTACCATCATAGAGGGCCTAACCAATGATAGAGAAGAGAGAAAGGGTTTAGAGAAGCATAGCTATGTGTTTTAAACCACGTGAGATTGTGTTATTGTGGTGAAACCTTCCTCCTCCTTATTTGACTAATGGCTAAGGTTGGTATGCCTCTACCTTCTTTTCAAAAGCTATGATGAGGTACTTGATGAGGAGCCTTCTCTCATTAAAATAGTAAATGTTTGAGCCTATTGGGGATTCAAAGGTCCCCGATGAACTAAAATGTGTTGGATTCTATGCCCAATTAAAATATAACTCATCTATGATTGCATTGGTAAGGGTCCATCTAGTCTCTCCTCTAGTTGCTTTTCTATTGAAACATCTTTATGCAAATGACCTCTACCAACCAACAAGGATGACGCTAGATGTGATTCATCTTAGTATTTTTCAAATTATCCATCTATTGGGACTTCTTCACACCTTGCATTTGAAATATAACTTTTCTAGTAGTAAACCAAAAAATCTATGATCTTCTCATTTTCCTAACACTCGCCATTTAGCTTGAGTCAAAGACCTTTGGACATTTTTACTAAGAGACAAAATATTGCTTAGGTTGATAAAAACAAATCCATGGGGGCCTCTAGGGCCCTGTAACTCTCTCCAAATAAATGTAAAGAAATGACTCATCATTGTCTAGAGACTTGTGAGAATCCTAGAATAGGTGTGACTCATGAACAATTTGTGGGGTTACTTTCAAGTCTTCCATATCGCTGTCAGGGTCAAATTTGCATCAATCAAAAATTATATCTAACCCCAATTCTATAAGCTTCATAGTGATAATATATTTGGTGTGACTTTTCCTTGTAGGGAGCCTAAATATTTTCCCCTTGAATCCATGCGATTAGAGAAAAGAGAAGCAAGCACCAAAGGACCAATCATAAGGAAGGTTTTAATTTTTAAACCAACTCATTTGGTAGTCTATGATTCAAAAATTAATATTTTCATGACCTAGGTCCATCAGGTCAAGAGTAAAAAATGACTCAAAAATCTCATAATAATCATTTGTGACCGATAACATATGGGTTAAAGCAAAAACATGAATCCTTTGGGGGACTCCATAATTTTGAAAACCATGTATGGACTAAAGAAGTCCACATTTTGAAAAATAAAAATATGGGCCAGGAAAGATGAGTACCTGAATCTTTTCTCATGCTTATATGCCTTCAATTACTGGTGCATGATTTCTACAATCACATTCAATAAATCCATATTCAATTTTTTTTGCTTCCTTAAGAGGAAAGCTACCCCGAGTTGGAATTCATAAACAAGGTCATCTTTATCAAGGCCAAAAATAAAAGCTAGCATAGAGGGTGCATCTTGCATGTCTTGATGGAATGCCTTGTGGGAAAGAGGAAACTTAGGCATTTGGGTTTCATTTTGATCTCTTCCAAGCTCTGAATTGAAAAACCTAAGCTGGAGTCCCTCATCAACTATAAATTTTCCATTTTTTTTTGTGAATAGAATTCTACAATAGGATCATGGGGAATGCAAAGCATATCTCAGATAGGCATGACACTAATTGTGAGATTAAGTTTGTTACCCACCTAAGTTATACTTGTGGGTTTATATATGCGAGCTCATGCATCCACTAATTTTGGATAGGGGTGTACTAGCAACACCATGTATCTATGTAGCATTGAAGACCATGTATTTAACTTGAGAGAGTCAAACTCCCTCTTTTCTTCTTTGAATCATCCTAGCATGTGTAGCTTCATAAAGGCCTTTAGGATTTTTGTTCAATTTAGTCTCATAGATTTCATCTATGAAATCTAATACTAACAAAGAGTCTCTCCACTTCCCCTTTTATACATTTGTTATGTTGGGAAAATTAGTTGTATCTAGCATAAGAGTCAAAGCGTATGAATTTTTGTGAAGAAAAGATTCTTGTATCACTAATTTCCCTTGAACAATGTCAACTCATGTGAATTTGATTTATTCCCTTGAAAATCACACCCCATAATAGAAAGGAGTATGAACATCATTGTGTCATCTTTTTGGGATCTTTGAATAGCGTGTGGTGCTAGAAAGTCACCTAATTTATTTTTGTAATAAAAATCCACCCTCAAAGGGGCATTGATGGAAATCTCTCAAGATATATTCAGAAGGAATGCCAAGGACAACAAGACACTTGGAAAAGGCTTAAATAACATGTGCAAACAACACTTATTGAAAGGAAAATGCAAGTAGAAAGTAAACTAACATATTTACAAAGGAAGCTCTACGAGAGACCCATAGTTAATAAAAATGATTTAAATAATTCCATTTTGTGGAATCTCTTAATTTTTTCCCTCCAAGTCCTCAAGGTTGAAAGTTTTTCTCTCCTTGCATATGAAAATGTGAAAAGTGTTGTACACCTGGAATACTAAGAGGATGGATGAGTAATTATTATTTTAAACCATTCAAATATTTAAACACCCAAACCATATAACACATTCAACTATAGTAATGAAAGAAAGCATGAAACATTCAAAAACAACTCATCACACATGAACACCAGGAATTTTACATGGAAAACCTGAACAATAGGGGAAGAAGAATGGGTGGGAGCCCACTTATTATCCTATTGTCACTCAAGGATGTCCTAGGAGTCCTAATTGGATTGACTATCAATCTTAAAGGTGAGTCAATTCTCAACAAGGAAGACCTAGGAAGGGTTATTTTAAGCATTGAGGGGTTCACCACCAAGGAAAAGCTTGGAAAAGACACATAAACATTCAAATCACAAAACCTAACAATCCAAGCTAAATGAATGATACAAATAATGAAATTATGCAACAAGTTAGGGTATGTGTAGTTGAAATTTCAGGAAATTTAATGAAGATTCTAGAAATGAAAAGAAGCTAGCAAAAAGTGTTATAGAGGACTAAGACACCCTTACTATTCACTTAGTCTTGTTGCTACTTTTTAGGGAAAATGTGAAATACTTGGATGCCAGAACCAGATTTGAAATAATCTCTAGAAAAATACCTTTAGGAGGACTAAGACATCCTAGGTGGTGAATTAGTCTCGTCTTGAATTTAAGGAATTTTTGAATGTGGTCTCGAGATCCAGGGTCTGAACTTATTCATCCATTCTCCAAATCTGAACCTATTAAATAACCCACAAACAAATGAAATTTGATTGATTGTTTATGGGGGTTTTCCTTTGTCAAACCCCTTGTTTGGTAATTAAACCTTGATGAAAAAGCATAGATAAGAAAATGGAAATGTGTGTGTGTCCTAATCTTAAGTGTGTTTAATATTATGCAAGCTAGAACAAGGAGAAACCCTATTCAAGTGTGTTACAATATAATTCCTAAGATGAAAATTAAAATGATCTACAAAGAAGATCTCTAATCACCTTAATAAGTCATAAACATGAAATATACCTTCCTTAGGAATAAAATAGAACAATAATGGAAGATGGAATCAATCAAGAAACAAGTCCTTAGGCTTGGAAGAATGGCTAGTTGCATCTCCAACCAATAATCTATCCTGGTTATCCATAGGCATGCATTATTAGTCTTTGGCAATGCTAGATCTTGATGTGGAAATAGACTTGGAAACCTAAAAAAACATAATAGAAGGTTGCTCCAAGACTTCAATTCCTTGCTTCTTGAAACTCTCTTTCAAAAATTGTTTCAACTTACTTTATCTCTTCAGAAAACTAAGTTGATTAGGTTAAAATGGGGTGTGAAACTTACTTTTATAGGAATTATTATATAATAATCGAGTTATTATATCCCAAAGGCTAACAAAATACTAATTTGAATCAAGGATTTTTATTTCTCACTCTTAATTCCCAAAAAAAACCCCCTTGGGACTAAGATGCCCTAGGTGGCATCTTGGTCCCACTAGGTGGGACTAAGATTCCACCAAAAACATCTTGGTCCCACAAGGCTTACAATTTTAAAAGGTGGGTTACCAATATTAACCATTATTTATGGAGTTTGATCAGGTTTATAGATGAAATACGACTCGAGATGCGAAAAAAGGGGTCTTAGGGGTGATAATAAGTGACGTAAAGGGAATTTCATGCAAGGAGTGCTAAAATAAGTCCAAATTAAGTGTTAAAATATAGAGAGATTCACTTTTCTACACTACATTGAGTCCCCACTTTAGTGCCCATATGACACTACATGCATATGCAAGCTAAACTACTTCAAAAAGTAACTTTAAAAAGGATACTCATATGGATTTTATAGGGAGAATGAAGCTCCCATTATAATTACCTATAAAACCATAATTTTAGGAACTGCATTCTACATCATAGATTTGTTAGTAGCTCAAACATAACCCTCTTACCTAACTTTCCTAGAAAATTGAACTCAAGGGTAGTTGTATGCCCCCCCTTGATTTTGCTTGGTTTACGGAGGTGCAATCAAGGTATCAATCCAACCACATCGAGCTAGAAAAGTCCATCATAGGGCATTTCCAAGAACCATGACACATGATGATAGAAATTTTATGAGAACAAGAGTGGAACCATGTTTCCAACGCAACAAATGACATTGAAAACGAAGTTCGCTAGCTAAAAATATGTTAGTTTAAGTAAAAAGCACTTCTTTTCTTTTTAACAAAAAGTGACTTAAAAATGCATGTAAATAAAGATAAAAGAGAAGGTAAATCACATTCATTTTATCTTTTACCTTTTTGGAGAGTGATCTTGGAGTAGAGTGAGTTACAATGTCGAGTATACATCCATCCACCCATCCTCAAATCAAGCTTCTACGAGAGGCGGTCATGCAGGTTGAACTACAACCAACTATGAGTGGATTTTTCCTTCTTTGTTCTCTGATCTAGTGTTTTTTTTGCTCTTTTACAAATTTTTTAGATGAATCTAGAGTCTAGGGAGGGTTTTTGTTTCATTTTTTTAGATTGTTGCAAAGTGTCCCACTTTGTCGCAAAGTTTCCCACTTTGTCACAAAGTTTATGAGTTTGTTGCAAAATGTCCCACTTTGTCGCAAAATTTCCCACTTTATTGCAAACTATCTCACTTTGTCACAAAGTGTCCTAATTAAGATATTCTAGAGAAACTTTAGCACACTTTTTGACCATTAAAGCACAAATTTATGATTTTAATATGACATTTTTCTTCTTTTCTATGGAAGACTACACCCCAGTCATGCCAACACCTAGGAAACCATACATTCAACCATCTTAAAGAGATTTTTAATCAGCTACCTGAGGATGATGTGTAGATCCTCCAAGAGATGAGCCTCTACTGGGCCTATCTTTTCTGAGCTATGTGGTACCACGATGGCATGTTGATAGCATTGGAAAAGATATGGGATGTCCACACCTGCACCTTTCATCTACCTACAAGATGGATGAAATTCACACTAGAGGATGTGCACCATGTACTATGAGCTCCCATCTAAGGAGAGAGGGTTTTCCTAGCACAAGGCATGAGCTTTAAGGAGATGTGCTCTAATACTAAGTACTACCTAGGGAAACCGGTTCACCACTGGATTGTAGGACCATGCATTGAGCTTTCATGGCTTCTACATGCACATTCATCACTCATCTAACACATATTGATTTTCACAGTAGCACTGATACTATTCCTCGATGGCCATGGAGCACAATTGGAGGGGGGGATACTGCACATGATTCAGGACATGGAGCACTACCGTGTTGTCTATGTATTGGCTCAGAGAATGTTGGCACACTTGTACTATGACTTGGGTCAATTTACCTATAGAGTGGTGAACAACATGCTACACTAGACACTACTATAGACCTGGATCCTAGAGCACATTACCTGCACCAAGTTAAGAAGATTCTTGATTTCCACAACAATGGGATACCCACGGGCCTTTATTTACCCCCTGAGATAGGCATGGAAGCATGGTGATGTACTATTGTAGAAGGTTAGATTTTATAGGTTGAGTGAGGAGAAAATTTTATGGAGCCCCTATTTGGTGGAGCTATTCTGGTCGAACGCTACAGGATAGATGAGGTAGATGCAAAGAGATAGAATTTTTCTAGGGTATTTTGGTCATGTAGTGAGACCCTTCTACTATGATTACATCATGATACAATTCAGGCAGGTACAAAGATGACCCATACTATGATCTTCATACAAACTGTCAGTACAGAGTGCTCGTAGACTTGGGGACCTTAAATGGATAACAATAAATGATGTCATCCAAAGCAATGTAGAGGAGGAGGATATATACGTGCCCCTAGTATCCGACACAAATTACATCAATGTGAAACAAGAGTACGACGAGTGGTGGGAGGTGGTTCGACCAAGAGCTATCTTTCCTATGGACTATCCTATGGGATTTGTAGGACCTTTACTAGATCCAAGGGAGGAGGAAAGGGAGTCAAGTAGGAGAGTATATCTAGCAAATCTATTTCTAGATGGGAATGATGAATCTCCATGAAATCATTCAAAATCTTGAACTCATCATCAAAATCTTCAAATTCATGATTTATCTCTCGAGAGGGCATATAGCATCATTAGTCAATTTTTCAAAGTCAAGGGAAAAAAATTCATTATCTATTTTTTCTTTGAAGCAATGTGTAAAACACATCACTTCAAAGAGGGGAAAATGTATACATCTAAAAATGGTGGCATTAAATCAAGCCTAATAATTAATTAAATATGAATTATTTAATTAATCTTCTAAAGTCATCTACATATAAATAAATTTAATTATTTATTTATATCATTCACTTTATAATTCTTGTAGACTTTAATTAAATAAATAAGTTTATTTAATTATTACCATTTCCCATCCTCCTCTTAATTAATTAAATAAATTTCATAATTTATTTATATTAATTATCATAAGTCTGAATTTTAAATTCAAATAAAAGAATATTCTTCCAAATTCATTATTTCTAAATTCTTCACTCCACATTTAATTAAATATCCTAGATATTTAATTAAACACTTTCTTCACTTCAGACATAATTAAATATTCTAAGTATTTAATTAAACACGTTTTTCACCTCTCACACATAATCAAATATTAATTATTTAATTATGGAAGCTTCTAAATTCATTGCCACATATAATTAAATAACTTAATTATTTAATTATGGATTTACCCTCAACTACAAACTAACTCCTCATAACTAAAATGGCCAAATGGCAAATTTCCTTCATTTGTGAATGGAAGAGATTTTGTAGGAGCAAACATTCCCCATCTTTCTCTCTAGCTTCCATCTTTATCTCAACTTCCCAATCTTCTAGTGTTCATCTTGATAGACTTGATTTCAACCGTTGATCTTTGCCAACTAGGCTTTTTCCTTCAAAAATATATAAATACAACCTCTTTGTGATTTGAAAAGGATCTTAGATCTAGCCATCACAATCAAATTTAACACAAGAATTATAGTTTCATTTATCCAACATTTAGTAATCTTATTTTCTTAATCATAACATCTTATCTTTTATAATCCATTTTAGCCGCATATCTTAGCTTTATCATCTCATATCATTTAACATAGAAAATCATATTGCATAATCTCATTCTCTAAGTTGTCATTCTGCCAAGCTACTGCTTACACAATATAAGAGCCAACAACTTACAATGAATCCTTGGAGATAGAGGGCAATGGGACATCTTTGAAGAATTTGTTGTATTTAGAGTTTTCTCATCTTTAAATTAGATTTCTTTGATACAATTTTGCATTACTGTGCTTGTTTCACTTTTTTTTTTAGTCCACATATTCACACACACATTTTTGGCACCCACCGTGGGGCCCTTGCCCCATTTTAATTTTTTTATTTTAGGTTTTCTGGTAGGTTATGAACTGGACTCGTAGTTTAGTGCATACGAGACCCGTTTTAGTGCATCCCCAAAACATTTTAGCACATACAAGGCTTTTTTTAGCCCATTTCTGCTCTATTTTAGAGTATATTTGTGTTCTTTTAGTGCATTTTCACTCTGTTTTAGTGCATGCTTGTATTTATTTTAGCACATTTATTCTTTATTCTAGCACACTTATGTGTTCTTTTAGTGCATCCATGGGACTCTAAATTTTAATCCTGATTCTGATGCATCTGCGGACAAAGATTAATACTTTCTGCATAAGGTTAAAATGAATCAATCCTAGGGTAGTCATTCAAATTTAAAATAAACCAATCCTAGGGTAGTCACTAAACAATTGATTTATCTTGGATAAAATGAATCTCATGTCATTTTTGAAGAAAAATCTTCACTTAGCTTAGAAAATTATCATTTGGGATTAAAATTGAACAAGATTGTTTGTTTTGATTTTCAGGTGATAGGCCTATTCTCTCACCTTAACTGGGTGATAAAAATGCTAGACTCATCTTTTCATTTCATGTATTTCATGCTTTATTTAAACCCTTAGAAGACCTGCTCTTGTGGGAAAAAGTACTCACCCAAGAGGAACGACCTAAGTGGGAACCCCTAAAGTGAAGGATTCCAACCCACTATAATCAAAAGTGAGTTGTTGATGATAATACACACGATAGTAGTGTGCAAGATAACCACCCCCAAAGCCTTTGTTGTAAAGGTTGGGAGGTCTCCTGATGGAGTATATCATTTTCCACACTGAACGAAAATACTTACTACGACCTTAGTGTAGAAGTCAACCGAGCCAGTAACCAAACATTATAATACTTGGTGCAAGGGGATGGAAGAATCTTCCCCCAAGTCACTCACCATATAATTGCGAAGGAGTGTTTACTCAAGGGATCGATAAATCTAACTTTGAGTACACACTTGGAAAAGATAAAAACAAGGGTGCCCTCTAGGGGTAACATGGCTATGTGAGTCGACACAATTCTAAGATGTGGGTTGTGATGATTATGATGACCGTTTTGATAATTGTAGAGTAAATCTACTTGAAGTGTTTTTTTTGTTCAATACCCATGGAAATTTCAAATAAAATACACTTATTATTAGATTTTAGGACTTTAAAAATCAAATGTTTTCCCACTACATGTCATGTTTTTCAAACATTAATTCAAATAAAGATCATCCAATTGAGAAAACTATCAAAACATGTTTGTTTCAGTGCATTGACTGGATCTTTTAGCACATATGTGCTCTTTTTTAGTGCATTTACACTCTGTTATAGTACATCCATGCTCTGTTTTAGTGCATCCATGCTCTATTTCAGTGTGTCCATGCAATAGTCCAGTGCATTAATTTGATCTTTTAGCGCATTCATTAAAAAATTTAGCGCATCCATTGAATAGAGTAGTGCATCTATTTTTTGAATCAAAAGAGTTTTCTAGTGCATTCTTCCACCAAGTCTAGTCCTTCCTATGCTCAGGGTCTAGAAATCTATAAATTTTTTAAAGAAATCTCTTGAGAAAAGGATCAAGAAGCCAAAAAGGTCTCTTAGTTACAAGAATATTTTGAAAAGGAGATGCTTTTTATACCTAAGTCAGAAATTTTTTCTTGAGCATCAAAATTTCATTCATCGATATCATGACTTTGCTAGGGGATTTACTAATGATTTTTCTTTAGAGCCATTATATTCACAAGCTTTCTTTCAACAAAGATCTCTTTAACAGAGGCATAATCATAGTCAGCCTATTCATCCCTCTCTCATCCCACAATCTCCATTTCAGTAATCCGATCGTCATGATCAAGTGTTGCAATAGAGAACTTGGAAGCATTAGGATTTTACAAATTCCTTTTTTTTATAAACTAAGATCTAAACATTGCAAATTGCATCGTCACATCCTTTTTTTATTTCTAGTTTAATTTCCATAATAGGATCATCATCCTTCCAAATAGGGAATCATGAACTAAAAATTAGAAATTTCTTTAGTCATATCAATAGAATTGATCATTCTATTCTGACTAAGACATCCAACAAATTTCTCTCTCCCATTTGTCATCAAAGTTAGTAAAAATTTGGTATAAGCATATGCCTATTTTCACAAGGTCCTGAAAGCACCAAGAAGAAGATGAAAAGGAAAATCCATTTGGAAACAAGGGTGATAGGGAAGAAAATCCTTTTCATAGGTCTCGTACTGGGAATAATTCAAATGATTATGAAATAACCGAGGAAGTGCTTCAAGAAGCTGAACAGGATTCACAATTTCATACTCTCTTGGACAAAATTCTAGAGTGGAACAAAGAAAGATACTTTCTTTTATTAGAAAACCAAGGAGCTAACCTATCCTATGATTTTGATATAAATAAAATTAGAGAAAATATTGAAAGAATTGAAACCCCCTTAAATGATTTTATTTCTCTTACCCAAAAAATAAGAGCACTACAAGGAACAATTACAGAAATACAAGGGGTCACAACAAAGAAATATATTTTGGAAGATATCTACCCATATCCCTTCAACAAGAATCTCAACATGATTCCTTTTTCAAAGCATTCTAAAATCCTGAAAAATTGACAGATACAATGGGAAAACTGATCCTATTGATCATGTGAGGGACTTTCAAAATATGAGCCTGGAATTTTCTCATGAAGATAATACCTGATGCGATTGTTTCCACGGAGCTTTGGTGGACAATCCATGGAGTGGATTTCCAAAATAACTTCCCACATTAAAACGTTTGAGGATTTAATCAATAAATTCATATCTTGGTACTCCTACAATATACAACATAAAATAGCCATGCTTGATTTGTACAAAGCGAGACAAAAGACTAGGGAACCCTTCATCACATTCCTACAAAGATGGAGAAGGTTATTTGCAAGATATTCCCATCCTATTCCTAAAAAAGAAAACATGAAAATATTTATTGACAGTCTAAATAAATAAATGAGTTATAGGATGAATCTTCATTTTCCTCAATCATTTGAGAAATTGACTGAAAACACGATCACGATTGAAGGAGCCTTGGTCAAGAGAGGATTCCTAAAGCTTGACATAGGTAGTCCAAATTTGTATAATCACAACAACAACAACAACAATGATAAATCATGATTTTGGACTAGAAATAAGAATGTTGTAAATGATAGGGTGGTAGATGCCAATAATGTGAAAGTAAAGCAACCATTATCAATATATTAGGTGTTCAATGCAACAAGAACAATCTTGGAAATTCCACTAACCAAGGAAATAAAAATTCTAATTAGGGAAACAATATCAACCAAGGAAATATTGCCAATAATCATGGTAATAGTCTCAGCAAAAATCAAAATTCAAATCTATCCAGATTAGAATTTTTCTCAAATCGATGGATTTTTACTCCCTTGGGCTAGTCTCTTGAATCAATTCTCAAAGATCTTTTCAATCAAAATTCCATCACATTTCCACTATAGAGATATTATGAGCCATGATTCAAACCACCATCATGGAATGAATCATATTATGGTGATTACCATAGATGTAAAGGGCATAGGATGAATAATTGCCAAGGTTTGAAAATTTTGGTTCAGGATTTGATTGACAATCAAACTATAACTATTGAGGGATATAGTACCAATGAAGATCATCAGGAATTCAAAGACCCTCTCCCCAATTATCAAAAAGGAGAATCTTCAGGTGACAAAGGAAAAAATGTAAATCATGTCTATGACACCACCATCAATCATATCTACACTGATGACCAACAAGTCAACGCCATCAAAGTTAAAGAAAAGAAGGAGTATCAGGAAGTTAATGCAACAAGGGGAAAGGCCAAAATTATTGTAAAAGGAAGTTCATCCAAATCAACTATTCCCCCTCCAAGGCAGTACAATTTAGTCAATCAATTAAAAAAAACATCAGCTTAGATTTCTATCTTGGAGCTTCTTAAGATATCTCTGGCAGATAAGGAAATTTTGGAGAAGGCTCTCGTTGACACAACCGTATATCCTAATTTGGATATTGATAAATTTCAAGCCATGGTGGGACACTTTTCCTTACCCACATACCTATCATTTTCTGAAAAGGATGATGCCTCCATGAATCATCCATAATTCATCACTTTATCTAGAGGTCATGGTTCATAAAAACTGAATTAGACGTGTCTTAATAGATGGGGGAGCTACTTTAAATATTTGTACTTTAAAATTGGTTCTTGCCTTAGGGTATTATTTAGATTCTATTGATCCAAGGAGAAAAATAACAATCAAATAATATGATGACGAGGAGCAAGCTTCTAAGGGGCTCATCATGCTACCTATCAGAGTGGTCCTATTGTAAAGAACACTTTTTTTAAGGTTGTAGATTGAGACTTATGCTATAAAATACTTTTGGGTATACCATGGATCCATGAGATGCAAGCCGTACCATATAAGTACCATTAATGTCTAAAATTTCCTTAAGACAAAAAAGAAATAATAATACCCGTGAATCATAACTGTTGACGTAGGATTTTTCAGGTAATAGTAGTCTTATTGGAAACTTAGCTATTGTGGGACATAGTGTGCTAGCTAAGTGACCTCTGGGGTTTTATCAAAGCTGACTCTTCATTTAGTGGGGGAGGTAAAAGGTTAGAAAGATAGAAAAAAATAAATCTAAACTACAGGTGATGCACCAAAGTCATAGACAAATTTACAAAAGCACAGTGCAAGATGCAAAGGCTTAAACCACCAGAATATTGTTATTAAGTAAATTTTCTCAAAAGCACTTTAAAACATAAAAAACACCCTCAAAATGCATAGCATAATCTGACATAAATTTAGCCAACATAGAGGAGTCAATAAAACATTATCTGTATTTATTTAGCTATGAAGGATCAGAAAAGCTGAAGAACAAACATTCATACATTATAGGAAAATAACAACATAGACTAACAGTCTTACTAAATGCATGAAAAATAGAAAGCCTGAATTGATTGGCACAGTTTACAATCTTCAATTTGAATAAAAATATTACAAATGCTTTTGCCAGTGCTCAGGATCTTTTAGAAACTTAACAACAACCTAATAAAAGAGAAAAATGGCCGCATAAATAGGCCAGTTTACCACCTGAATGACCAGAGAGCAAGAAATTTTTGAGAAAACATCGATGCCTCAGATCATCTTGAGATGCCACTGAAAAAAATGATTGCCTAGGAGCATGCCAACAATGTCGTTGTAGGGAACAAAAAACCATGCAGCAGTAGAAATGAACACGCGGTAGCGCAAAAGAAAAATGAGGGGGAAATCGAGCACAAATGGTGCAACAACAACTAGTCCCAAATAACCAACGTACAAAGAACTACCACACATCAAGTAGATGGAGCCTAACAAAAAGAACAAGGGATGCCCAATGAAAAAATCTAAGTGGGAGCCACATGGCACACGCCGAGCGATAGAAACTATATGGTGGGTCCAGTTCGGAAAGCAGTAAGTGAAAGCCATGCGTTGTGCAGATAGAGACCGAAAAAAGTGAAGTGATATGGAAAAGGAAAAAGATTTGAGAGGAAGCCACATGGAACATTCCAAAGGATGAGAGCGATTTAAATGTAAGGCACAACAATGAAGATAAAAATAAAAACTACGAAGGCAAGCGGGTTTTTGTAAAACAGTTTGGTGAATCACAAGGACATTTTGCTCATGGAATGAAGAACCCCAGAAACTTCAGTTCAACATCCCATAATTTCTCACAACTTTGAGAGGGCAACCTACAAACTAGTCTAGACACAAGATTTTGCAGGTAGCAACAGTCTTATGGGAAACTTATCTATTGTGCGATATAGTGCACTAGCTAAGTGACCTCCGAGGTTTTATCGAAGCTAGCTCTTCATTTAGTAGGGGAGGTAAAAGGTTAGAAAGATAGTAGAAAACTAAATCTAAAATACAGGCAATGCACCAATATCATAGACAAATTTACCAAAGCACAGTGCAGGATGCAAAGGCCCGAACCACCAAAATGTTGTTTATCAAGTAAATTTTCTCAAAAGCATTTTAAACATAACAAATACCCTCTAATTTTCATAGCATAATCTAACATAAATTTAGCCAATGCAGAGGAGTCGAGAAACATGATCTATATTTATTTATCTATCAAAGATCACAAAAGCTAAAGAACAGGCATTCATACATTATAGGAAAACAATAGCACAGACTAATAGTCTTACTAAATGCATGAAAAAAAGAAAGGCGGAATTGATTGGCATAGTCTGTAGTCTTCAAGTTTAATAAAATTATTACAAAGGCTTTTCCCAGTGCTTGGGATCTTTTAACAACTTAACAACAACCTAATAAAAGAGAAAAATGGCCACATAAAAAGGCCAGTCCACCGCCTGAATGACCACAGAGCAAGAAATTCATGAGAAAACATTGATGCCTCGGATCATCTCAAGCCGCCACTGAAAAAAATTATCACCCAAGATCATGCCAGCAATGTCATTGTAGGGAATAGAAAAACATGCAACAACAAAAATGAACATGCGGCACTGCAGAAGAAAACACAACAACAAGCGAGTACAAACGACGCAGTAGCAACTCCTAGATAATCGGCATACAAAGAACTACCACGTGTCGAGTAGATGGGGCCTAGCAAAAATAAAAAGGGATGCCCAGTGAAAAGCTCCGAGTGGGACCCACATGGCACACGTCGAGCGATAGAAATTGCATGGTGGGCCCAATTCAGAAAGCGGCAAGTGAAAGACACATGTCGCGCAGACAGAGACCAAAAATATCAAAGCGATATGGAAAAGAAAAAAGATTTGAGAGGAAGCCATGTGGAACACACCAAAGGATGTGAGTGATTGAAAGGTAAGGCATAGTTGCGAAGATAAAAATAAAAACCATGAGGGCAAGCGGTTTTTTGTGAAACAATTTGGTGACTCACAGGGACATTTCACTCGCGGAATGAAGAACCCCATAAACCTCGGTTCAACATCGCATAATTGCTCACAAGTTTGAGAGGGAAGCCTATAGATCGGTGCAGACTTCATTTGATGGCACGGAGAGAGCTCACAAATTTTCATGTGCCAACTTGAGATCGATAATTGCCTTGAAAGGCAATCCACCAAATATTTTTGTTTCTAATTCCCACTGGAAGAAGAGTTTCGCCAACTGAGGCACAATCCCTTCAATATTCTCAGTAGTCAGAGACTGATTAAAATATTATAAAATATAAAGGTGCTACTTCTTCTCCTTGATCTTTGCAAAAATATGTTCAACACCTGCTACCTTCTGATCTGCAATGAAGGGCAAAGGGAGGCCTCTCTAAGTTAAGCAAGAAAATTTTGCCCGCATATAACTAGTAACCTAGTACAACCTAGCCCTTCATTCTGCCACTTGTTGGACAACCTCATGCATATAAATGAGGATGCTTATGACCATGGCTACCATTCTTTGGTCCTCAATACCTACTTTTCTTAGAGCCTCATCAAAAGCTATATAAAATTTTTTGAACAAAATTTTGGCCTTTGGAACCTTATTAGAAGTTACCTCTTGTATCTGTTGGATTGTTTCACTTACTGTTTTGCATAGGTTGGTCGTCTACGCCATAAATTTCAGGGTGGACTACAGAGTAAGGCATAGTACCTTGAATCTATCCTAGTATGATGCATACAACTCCTTGGAAATCTCCAATGAGCTCATTTGTGGTGCAAGAGATTGGGTCTTCAAGATATTCAACTTTGCTTATCTGCTACTCAAGTCCACCTTTAGCTTTGATAAGATTTTGTTTAATGTGGACACTTGTTCTCTTAGAGTGGAAACCTCTTTTTCTTTTATCCTCTAGGGCCAATTTGGACTGCCTTGTTTTCCGAATCTTTAACTCTAAAGTGGCATTCATTTTATTTATTTCATCATATGTGCTCTTCCAAAGCTTCTTCATACCTTCACTCAATTGTGTGGACTCAACGAAGAGCTTTTCTTTGTTTGTTCAGCTCTACTCAACCTCATGTCGGGGGGTTGGGATGATTTTTGTGCTCATAACTTACAACTCCTTGATTTGGCCTTCAAGAGAAATCCTCTCCCTTTCCAGATGACTTATCTCATTTTCTTGGGATTTATACTTGTTCACCCAGATATCAACCTTTCCCTTTAGCTTCGATATCTGCTCCTCCCTTTTTCTTGCCTGGCAATTGAGCTTGAGGTAATGAATGGTTACTATCTTTTGAGTCTCCTCCATCAACTCGACCTTATCTCACAGATGATCCTGCTACAAGTCTAGCCCAATGGTGTTGATAGAGTAATCACTTGGCAGCATTCATCCTACTAGTTTAATCATGTTGGGAGTGATTTTTGCAAACATCAACAAATTTTGGCTCTCATTGAACATAGTTTGCAAAAGAGGCTCAGCCTGCTTGCTTGTATCCTTTTGTCTCCTCTTTTGCATTCAGCTAGCTTGAGCGCTCTTATTTACCTCCACCTGTGAGAAATATTCCTAGGAAGGGATAGCCAGTCAACTAGCAAAAGGAAATTCTTGAGGGACTACTAGCAGGAAAGATAGCGTACTCAATGTGTCAGTGGTTTTGCTAGGCCTTGTAATAATGGTCGGGGAGAATGGTGGAATGAATTGGTAGCTCGAAGGGGATAATAATGTAGTATAAGGAAAGATTGGGGAGGCACCAACTGAAGGTTTGGGCCTCATAGATAAGATTTTTTGGCTCATTAGCCCAACACTAATACCAAATTGTGCTCCAGGTAAGGGATGAAAAGTAGAGGATGAAAGTGGGAAACCAGGAGGGGAAAGACTCAAGTGCCCGAGATATGCAGTGACAAAGAAAGTTGGTGCAGATGAAAAATTTGGGGCAGACAAAGAAGAGACTAGAGACATAGTAGAAAGAGAAGAGGGAAGGAATGATACCTAAGGCTCATGAGGAGCTGCAAATGATACAACCACTTCTTCCAGCTGCTGCTCTTCCTCGCTGTCAGATTCTCTTGTTCATGGCTGCTTTTCATCTGAAGAATCCTCAAAATCTACAATGACCTGCCTTCTACTACTGGTAGTCCTTGGCCACTTCCTGGTTGATTTAGAGGAGCTGGATGGCTCCAACATTTGTGCATTTCATGAATTCTCTTGTTGTGCAAGCTATCTACTGACATCCTTTTCATACATTGGATCCTCCTCAATGACAGGGGGATTCTAAGTTACTTCTTCTCCAGGCTCCGTGGCAATCCCTTCCCTTCTATATTGTTGCTCTGATGTTGAAGGGTTATGAGATATTTCTCCATCCAGATGTGCATTCTCCTAGATTTCATCACATTTTTCATCGAGAGCCACCTCTTCATAAAGCTTGGTGGTTGCCTTAATATTTTTTTGGAAAATCTAGAATTCTCAATTTTTTTCAAGACACCATTCGAGCTTATGCAATTGGCTGCACAGGGACTAGTTGATCTTCTAATTTGGATTGAGCTTCCCTACTATGTACTAAATGTTTATCCATGATGGTCGCTTGTCCTCAATAGGAAAATATTTAAGGCCTACATATAACCTTAAATTCCCCTCTTCAACATTTCTCTGAGGGTCCCAGAATAACCGAGGCTGATGTGGGATTCTTATGCCAACCTCTGATAAATTATTTATGGGGTTGTATTGCCAGGTTTCATTTATCACCACCAACCCAAGATGACCCAACTTTGAATACAAAATCTCCGAAGTGTCAATCTTCAAATTCCTTTTCTTGGCCAGCGACACAGAACCAAACATGACTGACAGTATCAAATAGGAGGTCAAATGCTTTCCTCGCTAGTAATCATTATCAATATTACATAGTTGCCTCATCACTTCCAGGTCCAACACTCTATCATAAAGAAAGCATGGGAGCTAAAAATATTCCTCAGTAAAACCTTGCATGTGGAGCATAGTGAAATTTGTGCCAAAGAACCAATCGCAAGGTGGCACCAGCTTTCCCAACTAAGATTTTTGTCTTGGCAATAGGCATGTGGACATGTTGATCCCAGCTTTATCCAAAGCCCACAAAGTTGGGGCTAAGAATAAATCCAAAAATGCATAGTAATCAAAAAAAATTGACATGACAAGATTCCATGTCGAAACTAGCCTCCTCTTGCCAGTCTCATGGAAAGCAGTCAGAGACATAAATGTCATGAAATAGTCTAGATTTTGATGCAATATTAAGTAGTCTAGGAAAGAGGGATACCTGAAACCTAGAACCGGCCTAGAATTCTTCCAGTTGCTACTTCATCCCATCACTAATAACCTTCACAAAGTCCAGAACAGGAGCCACATTGTTCTTTCTCAACATAAAGTTGAGATACATCTGAAACTCAAAGACTTGCTTGTTTGTATCTAGACCACACACTAGTGCCAACATAGAACAGATAGAAGAAGGCCCAACTCTTAAAGCACCCAGAATAAATGGGAATATGGGTGGTGTTGAGAAATTTGTCGACTGAGCAATTTTAGTGTGGTAAAAATGTGGTGCCATTCTAAGTACTCCTCAATTATCATGCATCCTTTTTATGTCAAAAATTTCAACATCCTAGGTCAAGGGGAGTGGGATGAATAACATATATTGAATAGCTTTAGGGATGATGATTATCCTAAAATTAGTGCCACTTATCACTTTGGTCTCTGGGTCGAGGCTTCCCGCACATGCGTCTACAATTTTTGGGCAACGATTTACCAGGGGAACCATATACTAGGGAAGCCCACAGTCCCATAGACGTTTGCAGAAGGGGTCTGTTAATTTCTTCATTCTCTCACATTCAACTTCCCTAAGGCTCTTGGGATTCTGGGATAAATTAGGATCAAATAAATTATCCCAATCCTTCGAAACCAAAGCCTGGTTTCTAGGAGGAACAACACTCAGTTTTATATGGTCCACCTAACTTCCAGCATGGCTTTGTTGTGATGCTTGGGGTAGCATAAGACTCCTGGCAATATATATCTATGCAAGGCACCTTTATTCTTTGCTTGTTTATAGTCACTAGAGCCAGGGTCTATGTTGAACTTTCTACAATCTCAGCCATTTATCTATATTCACAATAACCAGACCTTCATAAATGACCTAGCTTTCTAGAAAACCTTTCTCTCTTGTGAATGAACTAGCCATTTTATTTTTCGATCACCTTCACAATAAATGTGCTTTGCATGCTCAACCTACTTTTTGATTTTTGTGAAAAATGGTTGAGCAAGTGTACGTGCCAACGTTTCACACTTAGTTGCTATATGTGTCACCAACTTTTCATGGGTGCGAAGAACTCACCAACCTACCGAATTTCTCTCTATATTTAAGAGACATGACTTTGTGTGAGGCGGCGCTTGATTTTTCTTGGACAACGGACCAAGAAAACCTTTCTGATTCAATTGTAAGCTCTTTTACATTTACTGATTTTTCTTATTATAGTTGGGCACAACACCCAAAAACCTGCTTAAAATATTTACCTTGATTCAGATGGGACTGTGGCTCCTTATATTGATACCTGGCCAATCTTTATTGAATTCGACAACTTGAATAGAGCAAGTTACAATTGTACCTGATTATTCCCATCACTTCACATGCTATGATACTGAAAATTGAGGCTTGGAAACACCCTTTGCCTATGTCAAAATTATGACCTGCCTCATTTGGTGAGCCCCGACCAATCTATAAATAGGGCCATTAGCAGCATCACAAATCACAATTATTCCTAGCATTCTTAGCTTAGAAAGCTTTAGTTATTTGAGAAATTTTTATTTTCTAGTTAGAGTAGTAAGCAGCATGGAGACACCGATAAGAATAGTCTGTAAAAAGAATCACACCGCTTTCCTAGGAAAAATTAGGTGTAGGTGCTTGAAGCGCATGACAGGCTTAAAAAACCTATTATATATGAAAGCGATTAAATGGGTTATTAGCAAGGACTGCGTGGAGTATGAGGAAAAATATCGGGTAAACACTAGCATTTTTTCTCACTTCGTTGTGTCGTTGCTAGATATTAGTGTCTCCAAACGTAAGATCTTGAAGCTGACAAAGTGAGTGTTCCCTTGGTGCTACCTTAAAGGACTGGATAAAATAGTGTGTGCTGCTGAATTTGATCATGGGGTCCTCTCAGTTTGCAACCTACGTCTGCTGCAGCTATATGGAGGACCCGTGCCAACCAGGCCCTTCCTCTTCGGTTTCGAGTTGGAGACTCATGAGGAGCATCACACTAAGGTCTATGTCAGCTACTTTTTCCTCATGTTGTTACATTACATCGAACCACTTTGAAACCTCTAGTGGTACGAGGACTTTGAAAGAATGGTGTTCCCTGATCTTGCACTATTGGTTTCTGCTATTGTTTGTCCGTCTAATTTTTGATAATCTAAGAACCAAGATAATACCCAATTTTTCTTTTTCCCTTTTTCCAGCCTTTGCTCCATAGCAGATATATGTATATATTTCGATACAAGGCCATTCGCCCCTGTCTTATATAATGTAAATGTTTTGACCATAATATATAATACTTATGTTTTTCACAAATCCTAGCTCATTTACAATGTTCTTCTATTTCTTGCGCTGCTATTTTTATTTCAAAGAGTACCAAGCAAACCCAAAACTTAAAACAGGGAAAAATAATTACATATTTAAAATTTACAAATCCATCACATAGGTAGAGTTAATTGAATTTCTTAAGATGTCTTCCATTAACATGAATACTTAATGCATTACCTTCCATCTCTTCCAACTCGAAAGAGTTGAAGTGTTTACACTGGACAATTTTGAAAGGCCCTTCCCAGAGACTGTCAAATTTTTCGTGTTGGTCAGGCTTTGCTCCACGCCTGTTGAACTTAAGCACCAAGTTACCACATTGTAGCTCTTGATCTGATGCCTTTTTATGGAATCACTTCTTTACCACCTACTGGCAGCTATTCATTTCCTCAACGACATGTTCTCTCTTCTCCTGAACCTCGAGTAGCTCGGAAAACCATACTTCCATTGCTCTATTTTGTTTAATCTCCAAAGATTTAAGCAACTGCAGGGCAAGGATTTCCATGGCAATAGGTAGAAATGCATCTTTCCTGTAAACCATCTCATAAGGAGATTTATTTAGTATCTTCTTGGGCATGATTCGGTCTTCCCACAACATTATTCAAAGGTTATTATGCAACTCCCTCTAGTGTTCCAAGCCTATCCTCTTAACTAACCTGATGAGGTTTTTATTTGTAGACTCCGCAAGACCATTCCCTTGGGGATAATAGTTGGAAGAGGTTTTCAGGAAAATTCCATACTTTAATGCAAACTAGCTCATCTTCAAGCTAATGAAATCTTTGGCATTGTTGAAGATGATTATTTTTGGCCGGCCAAATCTGGCTACCAACTCCTCCAAGAAGTTAACAATCTCTACTTCTATTGCATTCTTCAATGGCACTGCTTCTACCCATCTGGTGAAGTAGTTTTTTGTATTCAATATCCACTTGTGTCCAGCTGAGGAGAAAGGGTTAATCATTCTGATGAAGTCTAGTCCCCATTGAGCAAAGGGTTCCTCTACTACTATAGGCCTCAATGGCATAGCAACATTCTTTCTCTTTCGGACATAAAATTAACATTCATTACAAGACTTAATTAATGAAAATGCATCATTGAAAAGTGTTGGCCAAAAATAACCAACACATATAATTTAAATTGTTGTAGTCCTTGTAGAAAAATATCCTCTAGCTGGTCCATTGTGGTATTGATCCAATATTATCTTGGTCTATTATTTATTTACACACCTTAGCAGGATGCCATTAAAATTTCTTTTGAACATGACACCCTCCAAGAGAACATAATTGCTATTTTGTAAATGATAGAAATGCCTCTTAAAAGAAGGGATATTGATCAGATACCTTCCTGTCTACATGAAGTTCATTCTATCATCCAACCAGTCTCTCTAAGAGCTTTCTTCATTTAGTAACACAAGTTCTAGAGCTTCAAACTCTATTTTTGGTTCACTGTTTTCAGCGAGATACTCACACAATCCCTTTCCTCTTACACTCTTGATAGGCCTGACTTGAATATCATACTCTAGGTTCTTGGTGATTTCTCCTTCCTTGATATACTCCCGCACACTAGGATGTGGTACACAAACAATCACCTTATTATATGATATCAGGTGTCAAAACTTCTTAAGCCCTTTCACAATAGCAAAGGCTTGCTTTTCTACAAAATTGTACTTTACCTCATACTCTTTGAAGGTTTGTGAGTAGAAAGCAATAGGAGACTCCCTTTTATCTTCATCATCTTTTTGCATAAGTACAGTGGAAATATTGTTGCCACCAAAAACATACATGATAAAATATTTTGATAGGTCTAGGTTGACTAATACAGGGGCAGAAGAAATAGCCTCCTTTATAAGCTCAAAATATTTTCTGGCATCCACCATCCATTTGAAACACTAGTCTTTTTTAAGCATCAAGGTAATAGGCCGAGCGATCCCTATAAAATCTATAATGATTGGCTAATGAAATTGACCTTACCTAGAAATGATTGCACTCCCTTCTTGTTTACGGGTAATGAAAGCTACCGAATTGCATCAAGTCTTTCAGGATCAATGCCAATGCCCTCCTTTGAGACAACATACCCTAATAGCTTCCCCTGGGGAACTCCAAACACACATTTCTTCATGTTTAAAGAAATATTGAATTCCTAGCACTTTTGGAAGACAAGCTCTAAATGATTGAAGTGATCATCGATAGATTTTGAAAATACTGTCAAATCATCTAGATAGATGAGTATAATTTTATGGATTAAATTCTTAAAGGCAATATCCATGGCTCTCTGAAAGGTGGCTCTAGGATTTGAGTGTCCAAAAGGCATCTTGGCATATTCATATGTTCCCCACTTTGTGGTGAACGTTGTTTTGTGTTGGTCTTCTTCTTTTACCCGAATTTGATTGTAGCCCTAAAAGCCATCCAATATTGAAAACATTTCAGAACTAGCTATGGTCTATAGAATTACCTCCATTAAAGGCAGGGGGTAATGATCCTTTAAGGATAATCTATTCATATCTCAGAAGTCTACACAATTGTATGTCTCCATTTTTTTCTAGATTGGTACCGGATTTGACACCCAAGTTTTGTGTTTGATTGAAAACACTATTCAAGATGTGATCAATTTATTCAATTCCTATGACATGAGAGATTCTATCTTTGGGTTCATAGGCCTTTATCTTTGATGAACTAGCTTTTCCCCTTTCGATAGCTCAATTGTATGCTCAATAATCCTAGGATCGTATCACTTAAGATCATCATATGACTAGGCTACTACACTTGGATATTCTTTATAGAAGTTTCTTAGTCTTTCTTTATTCTTTTGAGAAAATTCCTTCCCGAACTTGAGCTTTATTTCTTCTCCGATATACAAGTCGGTATATTTACCCTTGTCAGCTACAAGCCTTGTTTTGTCTCTTGTCGCATCATCGAAATCAAACAAGCTCTCCAGAGTGACTAGGCCTCTTAGAATCTTGTTGAATTTCAACTAGATAACTTGATCCCCATAATCTTCAGCAATCTTTGGTTGCAGTTGATAAGAGAATTCCCCAGATGACTGGAGAAATGATGCAATATGAGCATTGCTTTTGAACACTTGCCAATCTTGATTATTGTTTGGAACAATGGGTCTTACAATTACTCTCACCACATGCTTATTTTTAAATAACTCGGAGGTCGGCTCAAACTAAGCCTCAGTAATTCCCATTTGGTCATCTTCAAAGTTCTTTTCTCTTTTTATAACCTAAATATTAAAGTCCTCAAATTTGTCAATAAGATCCTAGACTCTATGTTGGTAGGATCACATACAGACATTATTTACAGCAGAAATTCCTTAGATTTGGTTGACCACCAACTTTGAATCTTTGAACACACTTATCTACTTTGCACCCATTTTTTCTACAAGGCTCAAACTGTGGACAAGAAATTCATACTATGCTTCGTTGTTTGAGCATGTGAACCAGAAATAGTAAGACCTCAAGGTCTTCTCCTCATATGAAGATGTTAAACATATGCATGCTCTAGCTCCGGCTCTATATCTCGCTCCATCAAAGTGAAAAGTCCATAATTCCGAGGACATTTTGCCTCTAGACTCCTTAGTAACTCTAGGCATAGACAACCCTTACTCTTGTATGACATAAGTTCCAAGTCCAGTTGCATGATAATTTCCAAAAGGGTCTGTATCAATAAAATCATTCAGCAAATTTTCTTCATCATCTTTCCGAGAGCTAGTAGCCTCCTTTCTTCTAGAAATTCCACATTGAACCTCTCTTCTTGAGTAATTGAAGTATGTGCTACCTCAAAGTTGAGAAAAGCCTCATCAGCAACATGCTCAGAATGCAAAGTTTTTGACATTAGTTTCATCTTGGCTCCATGTTTAGTCCTCAAGATTAGGTGTGACCAGTCCAGTGCTAGATATCCTCTAACATTTTATGTGAAATGTTGGGACAAACAAATCTCAAATAGAGGAGGAACATCAATAAGTACAATATCCTAATTTATAGTGATATTGGGGCAGGCAAACAATTTCATAGGCTATCCCTTGATTACCCTGATGGTATCAACTTTATTTTCATCTAGCTACATGAATCCTTTGTTAAGAGGCTCATATTTTAAACCCAAGACATCAACTACTTGATTAGGTATGACAGTGGTGCTAGCACTAGATTCGATCATACAATTATGTAATAGCTTGTAGCCAATGATAAGTGTTAGAAAGAAAGGCTTGGGTTTAGGCTTACTCTCTTTTGTGGCTTCTTTCTTTTCCTCCGGTTGATTTGTTAGCACTTTATCTAGGTCCGGCCTAGATATTTTTTCTTCATTGGACTGAATAGGCACCTTCACATCTTCCTCTCCCAACAATGCCTTTTGTAATAGCACTTTCTACTTTGGGATAGCCAGAACATCCAAAAAAGAAGCGTTGATAGAGGAATTCTTTAGTTGTTCCACCACATTGAAATACATTCATGACTAATGATTCATAGTTGCTTGCTCTTTGGGTTTTGTAGTTGGTGTTGGCCTCGTGGCTGGTATGTCTGGCTATTTTGCAATAGTCAGGGAAATCATAGGATCGTTTTCCTTCAGAGGAGGTGGATTCAAAGAACTGGGAGGAAACACGTTAGTCTGTTGTGGGACTGATGATGGGCCTGCCCGCGAACTAGGTGTTGAGATGAAGCATTAGTTGGTGGAGAAGTGAATTCTTTGGTGAATCTCCACTTAGAATGTGTGTTGTAATCACACTATACTCGTGGAATTTGAGTTATAGGAAATTCATTTGGAAATTTTGACTCCTCTCCTTCCATCCATAAAAACAGCACTTGATCTGCAACTATATATGAATCTTGTTGAATGGACATCCCTTGCATTTGAGCAGTGAGGACAACATTGTCCAGCTACTGAGAGGCGTATGATTCATTGTTGACATTAGGTGCACCGCCTTAGCTACATTGGTCTATGATCTTTTGTTGCAAATTTCCCCACGGATAATTTCTCGGCATGTGCGCATCCTTACAAGGAAAACACCATGAATTGGCATCTTCGGCTAAGTTGTTTTGTCTAGCAACTAGCTCTTTATTTGAACTAGGATGTATGGTTTACATCGGTAGGGTCACCAAAACAACCTAGTTATTCGGCTGATCCTGAGTATTTTTGCGCAATCTATCTTGCCACTGATTTTGTTTGTACAAAAATTTTTCACCTTGACAATTTTGGTATGCCAACTTCTAGTAGCTATATTGTTGTCACTTCATGGTAGTCAATTCATTAGTCATGGTCCGCATTTTCTCTCTCATCTCATTCATCTTGGTAGCCAAGGATTTGGCACTAGAGCCACAATAGGAGCTGCACTCAAGGCTATTATGAGATATACATACATAGATTGGGGAGTAGCTGTAGGCATGCTGGTTGAAGGAACTTTGGCTTCCACGGCATTGCACTCGAGAAATAATGGAATGATGGGTCTCAATGCCAAATTTCCAGCAACAATCAGATTATTTTTCACATCGACAACCAAGGCATAAGCATCAAGAAGAGTCTTTCTACTTAGAGCTTATAACATCATGGAAATATTAGGATTGATGGACTTTAAGTAGAACATGAACGCAAAATTCAAGGGTGGCCAACTACCAATAGGAACTCTTTGCCAGGTCGAATGGAATCGTGCATTGAAATTAGGCAGAGCTTTGTGATGAGATCCCTTTATACTTACTAGTTGATGATACAGGGAAGACTTGTCACCAACGTTAAAAAAATGCTCATAAAACGAGGTTCTAAGCTAGTCCTTAGTAGCAATAGTATTAGCCTCAAGAGTCCTATACCAATTCAACACCTTTCCTTAGAAGGAGGCAACAAACAATTTGAGGGCTACATTTTCATTTGACACACCATGTACCAGACATACATTTGCCACATCTTGCATTCTGTCAATGTCTTTGACTCATCCCCGAAATACTTAGGGATAGCTTTTAGAGCGGAAGCAAGGATTGGGGCCCATACTACAAGAGGCACAGGTTCTACTAAAGGACTACCAATGTCCCAAGCTACATAATTTATAGTGGCCATAGGTGTAGGAGAAGAAGGCAACTGCAAAGAAGGAGGAGACGAAGGAGGTGAAGGACTATCTTGATGGCCTCTCAGATGCACATATAAACAAAGGGTGGCATGAGCTGGCCAAGGAATCTTGCAATCTGCAACCTAGTTTCAGGCCAATGGCTCATACACACTTATAAGATGAAGAAAACATGCTAGTTCATGTCCCATCGAGTGTGCTAGAAAAATAACTGTTGATGCAAGATTTTGCAAGTAGCAACAGTCTTATGGGAAACTTAGCTATTGTGGGACATAGTGCGCTAGCTAAGTGACCTCTGGGGTTTTATCGAAGCCGACTCTTTGTTTAGTAGGGGAGGTAATAGGTTAGAAAGATAGCAAAACATTAAATCTAAACTACAGGTAATGTGCCAATATCATAAACAAATTTACCAGAGCATAGTGTAGGATGCAAAGGCTTGAACCACCAAAATGTTGTTTATCAAGTAAATTTTCTTGAAAGAACTTTAAACATAACAAATACCTTCTAATTTGCATAGCATTATATAACATAACTTTAGCCAACATAGAGGAGTTGAGAAACATGATCTGTATTTATTTAGCTATGAAAGATCACAAAAGTTGAAGAACAGACATTCAGACATTATAGGAAAATAACAACACAGACTAATAATCTTACTAAATGCATGAAAAATAGAAAGGCCGAATTGATTGACATAGTCTGCAGTCTTCAAGTTTAATAAAATTATTACAAAGGATTTTTCCAATGCCTGGGAGCTTTTAGCAACTTAACAACAACCTAATAAAAGAGAAAAATGGTCGCATAAATAGGCTAGTCCACCGCCTGAATGACCACAGAGCAAGAAAGCCACGAGCAAACATCAATTCCTTAGATGATATCAAGACACCACTAAAAAAATGATCACCCAGGAGCACGCCAGCAATGTCGTTGCAGGGAACAGAAAACCACGCAACAACAAAAATAAATACGCGACACCACAAAAGAAAATGTGATAGCAAGCGAGTACAAATGGTGCAGCAACAACTCCCAAATAACTAGCATACAAAGAACTACCACACATCGAGCAGAAGGGGCCTAGGAAAAAGAACAAGGGATGCCCAATGAAAAGCTCTGAGTGGGAGCCATGTGGCACACCCCGAGCGATAGAAAGTGCATGGTGAGCCCAATTCAAAAAGCGGTAAGTGAAAGCCACGCATCGCACAGATGGAGACCGAAAAAAGCGAAGCGATATGGAAAAGAAAAAAGCTTCGAGAGGAAGCCACATGGAACACACTGAATGATGTGAGCGATTTAAAGGTAAGGCACAACCATGAAGAAAAAAAAAAACCATGAAGGCAAGCAATTTTTTGTGAAACAATTACAATAGTTATATTTGTTCTAACCTTAGAGCAACTCATATCACTTGTGTCCCGCATAATAGAGAAGCTTTTGCTATTTCTACTTCTAAACACGGTGATCAAACAAGGGAATTGATTAAGAGTTTCAACACAAAGCTTCAATTAAAGGATAATAGAGTGGGAGAATATTCACTATGTCTCTCTAACCTACATGTCTCTCCAAGGTCACATGGTCAGCCTCTGTAGTATCCTCACAACAAGTTGCAGTGGCTTCCACATCAGGATCACAAACTTCAGTCCCCATCACTATGTTTGATGGTAAATTCATCAAGGCGAAGACTCAAGAAAGTGAAGAAGATAGAGCTATTCTCAATTTGGTTTTATAAAGATGAATATGAATGTGTCCAACATGTCAAATTACCTATTGAGCAATATGGGAAGGGCTATACAATAATGTAGTGAGTAGGGTTATGAAGGAACTGGCCCCATATTCAAGAGAAAAGAAGGAATTACGGAACCTATCCAGTCGAAAAAAATGCATCCAAAAGATAAAAAATGGACTTGGGTATGGAGAAGATGCAAAAGAAGCAATCCAAAAGAAATCCAATGAAGTAATAGCTGAGACAATTATGAGATTGCAGGAGAATTCTGACATTGATTCAAATGAGTATGAATGGGATACCATTTATAATGATTAATTATAGAGATACAAATAGGTGGATTTTATACAAAAATATACACCCATGCTCACACAAGGATAAACTTCAAGGCCTTCACTTGAATACACACTTCAAAGGGACCATGACTCGAGTGATGATGATTTGATTCAAAGTGAGATAGATAATCAATAAGAGGATACCATCATAGATCTTCCCCATAGCGATAATGATAACCATATCATGACCTTAACTGCCAGTGACCTTACCCAACCAAATGATCCCTTGCCTTTGGTCTATCCCGAGCTTACCAATTGGGAACAAACTGAACTAGTTGATATCCCAATCTTCTCGGATGATGAAACCATTGTAAATTTTCTTTTTTCCTCCAACTTGAAAATAGGTTCCACAAGTGAATCTCATGATCAAAACCTTAGCCAAGACAGTTCCAAGTTTCTTAGCTACAAAATTAACAATATAAAAGATATATCTAATGGTGAAAACCAAAAAAAGGTAGTATTAGATCATGAAAAATGAAAAATAAAGAGCGTATCTGATGGTGAAAACATTTCAAAGGCACTAAAAGATGAGAAACTTGACACTTTCCTGAGAACTATTAGGAGAGATCTTCTATTTTGATAGAACCAATAGAAGCAATCAATATCGGCATTGTGGAAGAGCCAAAGATCCTACAACTTGTTGCATCATTGATAGAGGAAGAAATCCCAAAATTTACAAAATTTCTAAAGGATAATCAAATTAACTTTGCATGGTCATATGAAAATATTCCTAGATTCAATCCAAACGTTATCATGCACCATTTGTCCATCATGCTAGGGGAAAAACTTGTTAAACAAAAGCTTAGAAAGATGCACCCACATGTTGCACTATTAGTCAAAGAAGAACTGAAGGAACTATTGGATGTAGAATTCATTCTATCTATCGAATATGCAGAATAATCTCCAACATTGTACCAGTGTTGAAACCAGATGGATGAATCAGAATTTGTACAAAAAAAATCAAAAAGATCAAAAATACAAAAAAATCAAAAATCAAAAAAATCATTGCCTTGATGAAAACCTAACAAATAGGCATCTTGGTAACAAAAAGAAATGACAAAATCTAAAAAAGTGCAATAAATTTATTTTGTGAAAACCTAGCAAATAGGAGCTATTTATGATTTAGTTGGCTCTTCCATCGATTAGGTTACATCTGGCATCATTCATTGATAGCCATTTTTATCAACACCAAATCCATCCCTTGCCATCACATTGGCATCATGCACACAAAGTTTCCTAGAAGCGACAAGGATTTCATCATGGCTTGATGATCATTGTTTATATTCCTAGGAGTAGGTTGTGTCTAATCAGGAGTCAGAGTGAAAACTCATTGGGGGCAATCAACTTTTTAGGTTTTGGGCATACAAACAGCAACATAAGTCAAGTATCAGAATATCATATCAACAATCAAATATCCAATCAATCCTAGTCAAAATAGTTATGAGACATGTCAGAGAAAGAAACTGAAACAAATTGGATGATCTTAATCTGAATAAAATGCATGGAACACTTAAAGCATATGTTGAACTATTGTTTTAAAATTTGATGACATCATATCTCTAGAGTGGCTCAATGATGTACTGAATTAGAGTTGCAAGGAATGAGTATGATTTTCCTTTGATTGTTTTCAGTAAGTTAATCATTATTAGTGTGACAATTTGTCATGAGATATAGTTTACAAAAGTATCATTGATGAAATTTAAGAATTTGCATAGGAAAAGGATTAACTTCTGTCTGTTTATGCAAGCAATATTTAGGTCATCTCAATTCAATTATACCTGAAATCTTGTATTAAATTGCTATATCAAACATCATGAAATTTGTACTCAGGATATTATCAAGGTAGATTTACCCTATGATGCTTGTACTAACTTTCAACATATCAAAAGGCTCGATGATGATAAACAAGCATAAAATTGGCCCACAAAATGATAACAATGTGTAGCTCATTTTGCATAGTTAGGATTCAATGATTCATATAGATTTCATTCATTTTGTGGTTATATAATAGCTTTTGAAGGTTGGCAAAGATACATATCTCTTTTGAAGCAAAGATTGAGTACACTTGGACGTTTGGAAAAAAAACATTTTCACCTCATTTTCATATCATTATAATTATTAGTTTCATATCATTTTCATATCATCTTTGTATTTTTTTTTTCATATAATTTCCATTTTCATATTTATATCATTTTCATGTCATTTTATCAATCATTCATTTCATTTTCATATATCATTTTGCATGATCACTTGCGTTATCATTGACATAATAATTTTTTTATCATACCATCATTTTGTTGTTATTCATATTATTATCTTTTCACATCTTTGCATATCATTTAATCATTTTCTTCATTATTTTCATATCATTTGATATTCATTTTCATCTTCATATCATCATCATTATTAGTTTCATATCATTTCATATCAGTGCATTATCATTTGCATATCATCATTTTTCATTTCATATCATTTTCATTATCATATTGTTCATGTCATTTTTATCAATCATTCATTATCGTTATCTTTCATATCATTTTTAAATTCATCTCATCATTTGATATCATTGCATTATCATTTGTGTTATCTTTTCAAGTCATTTTCACATCATCATTTTCATGTTCATTTTCATTATCATATCACATCATCAATATCATATTTTTACATCATTTTATCATTCATTCATTATCATAACTATGACATTTTCATTATCATTTATCACATCCATATCATGAAATCAATTTCATAACCATACATCGAAAAATAATAAAATGCCTCCATTGCATCCATCACAAAAAATTTGCAATATTATCAATACATTTTTCATACATCATAAAAATCATTCACATTTCATTCATGTCATTCATCATAATATATTCTACATATTCATCAAATCATTAAACATATAAAATTCATAAACATCATCATCATTCATATCATGTGCATAGACATCATCATCACATCATAATATCATTATTCATAAAAATTCATCATCATAATCATAAGAAATATGGCATATAGAAATAAAAATGCATACATAAACATCGATCATAGCATAATAAAAGACACATGGATATCGAAACCACCGCTGCATATCTTATAAATCTCATCAAATAAATGTCCAGGGGTACAATGATATTAAATGTCCAAAGAGATACATAAAATGTGACAAAAATGAGGTATACAAAGTCACCACTGAGGAGAATTCTAGTGAGGACCATGAATAATCTTGCCACTAGAAGTAGTAGGTCTCATTGGATCTCTACTATTGGTACCCCTATCTCTCATCTAATTGGATGACCCACACTCTTAGTAGCAATCATGGTATGACTGCATGAGTGAGTGCGAGATCTGGTGCCTAACTAAGTATAGGTTATCCTCAAATTAGGGGGAACTACCTCATGATATCTCATCATGTAAAAATCACACTCTCAAGTAGTCTCTAGTCTCTTTGCCAAAACCTATCCAATAGAGGTAGCCTACACTGATCTCAATAATCTCTCGACTATTCCCTTTTCTTGCTAGAATCATTTTCTGAAACTATCTCTCTACAACTAGCTGGGCTACTTGTGGGTCTGGGGCTAGTGGTTGTGCTATTTGCAGCTGTAGTTGTGAGATAGCAGTTTGAGTCTATACTAGCTGACTCTAAAGAGCCTATACCTGTGCTTGTAGTGTGTCAATATATCCTTGCTACTCTCATGAGGGAGCCCTGATAGTAATGTGTGAGGGGCCTACAGTTGGCCGCTCCACTACCCTCATTGTCCTAGGCCTAGTCCTGAATGGAACATCAAAAAATAATCTCTCCCCACCACCCCCATCATCCCCATCATCATCATCATCATCATCACTATCCTCCTCCCCCTCATCTCTATCAATATCCATGTCATCACCACTACCCACACCCTCTCCTCCTCCTCTGGAAGGCTACTTTTTTTATGCTTGTGTATGTGGCTATCTTTGTGCCCGATGTAATGTTGGTCCATCTAGTAGTGAGGTAGGCTCATCTGGGTTGGTCAACCTCAGAAATGGATGAGTGTTGAAATATTTTGCATACTCCTCAGTGATCTATGCATTTGTAATATCCAGCCTATAATCCCAAAAGTATGGTTGTAGGCCTACGTACTCTGCTCTGGCTACCTCATATGGTATAAATGGGCCCCACTCTGCTACATCCTCTCATTGTCTAGAATAATGGGAAATTCCTTGAGGAATCATCTATACCTAGTCGAACTGTCTGAGAACCCTCATAACCAAAAATATCTCAATCATAAAAGGGGTCCGCCCAATCATATATCTTTGTATGCTGCAATAGGGAAACTCAATATCATCCTCATCCTAGGTGTCGCAGTCAATATACAACCTCTAGTTCACATTGTCCATGTCATCAAGAACTCTCCACTAGTATTCCAACTTGCCCAACTTAGGCTGGACAAGTGGACTTGTATATGCATAAACATATAGTCATTGAATGGGATGATCTCTCCTTGGAAAGGGGCGGGTAATAGAAATATTCTTCCATGCCCAAATCTGTTGAATCGTCACCCCAAAAGAGATACTCTTCCCATCTATGTATACCACCCAATATAAATCATGGTAGAGATGGGATAACATGTAGGAACCCCATGCATATCTAGTCTAATGGAGGATCATGTCCTCTAGAATCTGACCCCAACCAACTAGCAGTCCCTTCAACCTATGGTCAGGACATAAGAAGCCAACAATGAAGCCAACCAAAATTGAGGGAAGTGGGGCATATCCCTCGACCATCTCTCTCCAAGGGATCTCATATCCACAAATGCGTGGATCCTGAAACACTCTTCATAAAGAATCTGTCCCACCAATCTCCTTGTGGTCATAGACTACAATATAACCAACCATTGGAATCCCTAGTAGCCTATAGACATCCTCAAGTGTGACTATAATCTCTCTAGTGGGCAAGTGAAAAGTTTTATGGTCACTATGCCACCACTTGGCTAACATTGTGAACAATTCCCTATTGACCCTATACTTGTTGTGAATGTTATGCACACATGCCCCATTTGGAAATGGGACCCTCTCTTTCATTTTGCCTTGTTGGGTCATTTTTTGGCTGCCTCATTTTCCATGTCCCTCATTTTGCATGTCCCTCATTGTGGTAGCCTAGTTGGTCAATATGCCCTTCAAAGTCTCCTTTTTGGCTGACCATATTTTGCCCCTACAATAAAATAAAAAATTGCTAAGTCTTGGATTTTTCAGGCTTCGCCTCCCCACTCACTCAATTCACTTTTTCCTTCATTTTTTATTTTGGGGGCAAGTTTCCCATGGATTTGGTAAGTTTTTGTGGTGCCTAAATGAACTACCAAAGTTTTGTTAAGTTTTGAGAAGTTGCATTTTTTTCATTCCGGAACTCCATCCCTCCACCGTCATACAGTAACTTCATCCACCCCTGGTCATTTTGGAACCTAGCCCCTCTGTGGTCATTTCTGGAAGGTCATCTCCATTTTTCTGTTTTGGACATCCATACACCTTCGACATTCTAGCTTCTGGAGCCTGGCCCCTCCATGTCCATTTTCAGAAGTTCGTCCCTCTGCCGCCATCTAGGAACTTTTTCCATCCTTCATCATTCTAGAAATCGGCCCCTCCATGTCCATTTCCAAGATTTCATCTCCCTTTTTTCAATTTGGACATCCGTCTGCCTCCAGCATTTTGGCCCCTCCGCTGTCGTCCGAGAACGTTGTCCCTCCCTCGCTATTCCAGAACTTGGCCCCTCTGTGGCTGTTTCCGGAATGTCATCTCCATTTTTCTGTTTTGGACATCCTTCCACCTCTAGCGTTCCAACTTCTAGAGCCAGGCCCGTCCAAGGCCATTTCCAAAACTCTGTCCCTTTGTCGTAATCTAGGAACTTCATCTGCCCCTGGCTATTTCGGAACCCGACACCTCCGTTGCCTCCTAAATCAAAACAGACTTTGACCCACATGATAAAATTGCATCCTCTCCTGCATGAAGCTTTCAAATTGAAAATTTTAAGCTAGGAGAAGCCATCTGGGTCACCCTACCCTGTTCACCCTTTCAAAATAACATTTTGGCCTCTCATTTCCGGAATGTCCAAATGCTCTCTAGTAAATTGATAATGGAAATTCCAGCTGAATATTATGATCTTTTGATGATGCATGGATGGATATAACAAGGATTTTGCAAAATTTGATTAACATTTGCCTTGATTTGTGTATGAAATCACTTACGACACTTCATGCATGCAGGTTTCGAGAAGCCTACCGTGGGTGCATCGGGAGACCCATTGAGACAGTTGAACAAGGAAAAGAACCTGGCTCTTGTCACCATTCATTTTATGCCCACCTCTCCTCATGGTGCACATCAATAGAGCTAGCATCAGAAGAGGGCTTATGCCAATGATATCAATGAAAAAATTCAAAGGGGGCTATCCTAATTTTCACCAGATGATGATGATCTTTGGGGGTTGTTCGCCCAAACCAAGGGCGAAAAATCCATTGATTCCAGTTGTTGACATACCCATTTGATCCAATGAAGAATGATGCAATTCCATCGAGAAGAAGGCACCTTTCAAGCAGTTTCAACAACAATAAAAGGGAAATCAGCTAGAAGACAAACCTGCTACAATGACTAGCCACTAAAAGACAAAATAGGGAAAAGATAACATATGTATTTTAAATTGGCAAATATTGTGGGGTAGGTGAAGCCCTAATGTAGATGAATCTGAGCCACATAATGTAACTCAATCATAGCCATTCATTTGGGCTTTGGAAAACTATAAATAGGGGTCTCCCCCTCATTTGTAAAAGGGGTTGGAGAGCTAGTGTAAAAACATTCTACAGCAATAGAAAGCAACATTTCCTAATCTATGGGTGTTACTTTTTGAGTTTGCTCATTATGTTTGTACGGTTCTACCTTCAAAGTTAGTTTTAGTTGCTAGTTTCTTGAATGGAAGTGATGATGGTGTTTATTGTTACAATATTTGATGAGCTTTTTGTAACAATGGGTATTTTCCTAGGGTTAGCAATGTAATATGCAAAACATAAAAACCCAAAGTAGGTAATGGAGTGCAAAGGAATACATGAACAATCTTATAGATTGTCTTCGTCCTCCATGACTAACCTCCATTACAACTTCTTAATTTTCTGAAATAAATTGTTTGCCCTCAAATTTGTGAAGAGCAAGCCAATAGAAATGACAAGCCCTAAGCAAATATTGAAGGATTTCAATAACCTAAATGCAATACTATGCCCTACTGCAACTAGTAAGCATCTATAATGTCTAAGCTATGTCAATTAAAATCTAAAATGTTATGCCAAATGAAACTTAACAATGCTAAAAGTATGAAAGTGCAAGATGATAATAATTCCTAAGTGAGATGATAAAATATGAAAATGCAAGATGTTCAAAATGAGACCAAAATTGCTCTTTTATAGAAGATGCAATTTTGTGTGAATGGCCAAGATTGAAAGTTAGTAAATGCCCTAGAATCAATGGACGAGATTCAATAAAGAAACCCACAATTAGGGCTAGGGCAACATTAGGTTAGATTCGAAATGAAAGGTCAAGATTGATTTTTAGAAAATCAAATCAATGGCTAACAAAACATGTGACAACAGATTCCAGGCATGGAAAACGGAGTCGTTGGAGAATTAAATAATTATTTAAAATTATTTAAATCAAGAGGGGATGTTGACTTTTCGAATTAAAAAACTATTTTAATTCAAAAGGGTGGGGTCATGTGACAGTAAATAATTTAAATTAAATTATTTACTAAAGAAGGGAATTTAAATGGGACTTATTTTAAATGAATAATATTTATTTAAAATGAGCACAATAAAAGAGGAAAAAATAAATAATAAAATTATTTAATTAAGGTGTTGGGACTTATTATAAATAAATAAGATTTTAGAAGAAATTAAATAATAAAAGGTTATTTAATTAAGGTGGAATATTAAATAATAGAGATATTATTTAATTATTAGAGGAATGTGACAAATAAAACCTTTTAAATTAAATATAAATATTTAATTTAAAATTTAGGAAAGTGAACCAAATTAAATAAATAAATTTTATTTAATTTAGGAGAGAAGAGGCTAAGGAATAATTAGATAATTAAATATAATTATTTAATTATAGTGGAAGGTGGATTAAATAAATAAGAATTTATTTAATTATAAGAGGAATTTAGACAATTAGTGATGCATTAGATAAATAAATAAAAATTATTTATTTAATAATCAAGAAGAATAGAAAGAGACATGAATTAATTAAATAATTAAGAATTATCTAATTAATAATTGGAAGTGAGTTAGGGACATAATTAGGGTTAGGAGAAGAGCCTGTGGGTCTAGGTCATTTTTGTGTGTCTACATTTGCCCCTCTTTGTCGTAATGCAGCCTGTCACATTGTGGCAAAGAAAATAAGTCAAACATATGCCCCAATGCAAAATAGGATGAGGAAGAATGACGAGGAGGGTTGTGGTATGCCCCCTCGGGAGGATAGATGGGTTCCAAGAACATGGGTGTGCTCTCGAAATGGATGAGAAGACTAGAAGATGAGAGAACAAGAAAGTGTTAGTAAAAGATATGGGTGATGATATGAATGCAATGCCTATATGAGATGCATGTTAGTTCCTAGATCAAATCCTTCAATGTTTACCATAGGACTTTAATATTTATTTATCTTTAATCATCATTGGGAAGATTATTGTAATGACCAATAAACACTAGGATATGACATAAACCAAGGTGTGCAAGATCGCACCATCACATAAGACAAGCAGTCATAGACAAGGATGATCATAACTCATACTAAGAGCGCAATTGCCCCAATCCTTTTGTCATAACCCACCACAAGTAGAAAAAGACAAGGACAAACCATGAAACGTTGTTGCTTCTCTAAATCCTGCTTCAAGGACATCCTCGAGAAACTAGCAACATGATTGCCAAAAGAACAAAAAAATTACACTACCATCATGATACATCGCTGTTTTTCTAAATCTCGTAGTCAGGACATCATTGAGAAAATAGTAACATGAGTGTCAAAAGACAAGACAACGTCATGAGACATCGTTGTTTCTCTAAATCCTGTTGTCGGTATCTTGCTGAAAAACTAGTAACACGATGAAAAGGCCAACGACAACTGCCAAGTTTTTGCCAAGTGTTTTAAGATCAAGGTTGCCAACTGTTGAGCAATATCAAATTCAAGAAGGACACATCCTGAATGATGTTGATATCTAGGAGATCGATTCTCGGAGTTAGGAGAATCCATCAAAATGCTAGATTATGAGGATAATGCTTAGGAAGGACGCATCCAAAAGCATAAAGAAATGACAAGAGTTTCTCTTCTGAAGGACACATCTAAACAAGAACCCCAAAGTTTTGCCAGGTTCAATTGTGTTGATAGAATTTGATTACATGTCACTTCTGATATGCTGAATTGATTGAGATTTGCTAATGAAATAGACTGTTCATAGATTGCTTGCTCAAAATTGATGGAAGATTTTTCTTGATTTGAAGAAAACTTGACGTGTGTGAAAATATTATGTTATGAACCCTAATAGACTGACCTAGTGCAGCCTCGGTGGCTCATCGATTGATGGCCTTGCCTACGTCGTGCACTCAGAGACCTCGTAGTTCGACATGACCAACGACATTTCCCAAAGGATAAAAGTTTGAATCATGATTTTATTTTGATAAACCTAAAGATTGCCCTAATGTCTCGGGGATTCAAAGATGAATCTTGCCTACATAGCAAATGCACAGAGACAACATAGTTCGGACAAATGACAAAGATTGACTGATTCAATGGACTTAACAAGATACTATTGACTTTGACTCTATTTTTGGGATTTTGACAATGATTTGGATGTTTTTGTATTTATATTCAGGAAATTTTTCAATTTTTAAGTCTTTTTTTTTTCAGGACTTTATACGATTTCTAGGATTTTATTCAGGACTTTTTCAAAATTTTAAGATTTTTTAGGACTTTTTACGAATGTCGGATCATGTGTGACACCCACTATAGTTTCATAGTAAAGGTCTTCCCCTAAATAGATCAGGGACTACTCGATTCTCATGATATGGAGATATGCGGACACAAGGCTAAAGGCACAACTATGCAAGGGATGATGTCAACCAAATGCTAACCATGGCCGGAATTGATAGGACTTAGGATGAATGTCATGAATGCCCAGTTGTTATGATTATGGAAAGTGGATAAGGGTCAATTAGAGTAATAGTATATGGCAGAGCAACGATCGACTACGCGTGGTGCCTGTTTGCCAGGTTCACCATGGTACCTATCCAAAGTGCCTGTTTGCCAAGTTTTCACTATTGGACAAATTTATTTATTTTTACTATTTATGCCATTTTTTAATTTTTTTGGTGTCACCAAGACATCTGTTTGCCAGATTTTCATCAAGGGACAATTTTTTATATTTTTAGAATTTTCGCCAAGTTCTCTGATGCTATGTGTAGAACTTTCTCAGATGTAAGCTATTGATAGGCTCTGTCAACTATTCTCCATCAGGTGTGGCCAACTGATAAGCTCCAAAACCAAATGTGACAGTAATAATGTAAGGACCAAGCCAATTAGCCTCGAATTTTCTAGGCTTTTCATGGTCAGCCTGATTTCTTGGGTTCTGCATTAGGACTAAGTCACCAATTCCAAATTTTCTTACCATGACTCTTTTGTTATAGCTTTAGCAGAGATGATTTTGATATGCCTGTAAGTGATTTAAGGCATTTTTCCATCCTTCCTATAACATTTCTAGCTCATGCAGGCGAGACTATCTATACTCTTCATCATCAATCATTCCTTTCAAAGAGACCGGGAGAGAAGGAATTTCGACCTCGATGGGAAATATGGCCTCAGATCAATAGAAAAGAGAAAATGGAGTGGCTCCAGTGGGTGTTTGAATGTTGGTTTAGTAGGCCCACAAAGTAGGATTAAGTTGTAAGTGCCAATCCCAACTAGCATCATTGACGATCTTCTTCAAAATGCGAAGAATTATTTTATTTGATGCCTCGGCTTGACTGTTACCTTGTGGGTAATATGGGGTGGAGAAATGATGTTGGATGTGGAATTGTGAACAGAGTTCATGAACATCCTTATTTTTGAATGGACCATCGTTATCTGTGATGATGGATTGTGGAACACGATACTAGAAAATGATGTAATTCAGAATAAACTTGGATATTTGCTTACTGGTGATGTAAGTGAGTGGGACAACTTTGATCCACTTAGTAAAGTACTCAGTGGTGGTGATTATGAATTTATGGTCGTTAGAAGAGGATGGATGGATCTTAACCATGAGGTCGAGTCCCCATTGTGCGAAAGGCCATGGAGAAGTGATCGGTCTCAATTCCTGTGCAGGTGTACGAATTAGGTCACTATGCACCTTGCATTTTCGACATGTTCTGACAAACTAAAGAGCATCTTTTTCTAATGTCGACTAGTAGTACCCCAATCTGGTGACTTTCCTAGCTAGCGTTGGACCACTCGAATGAGATCCGTATATACCCTCATGTACTTCTTATAAAGTCATTTGGGCTTCATTAGTGTCGAGACAGCGAAGAAGGGTGTTATCAAAGCCACAGTGGTATAAGGTGTCATTGATGATAGTATGTCTAGCCACTTTTCAGATGAAGGACTTTCTTTGGTTGTTGGACAAGTTGGGTGGGAGGGTTTCAGATTTAAGATAGTTGTATATGTCCCGATACCAAGGTGAACTGGGACCAACAATCTTGCACACCATTTCTGACTCTGGAATATCATATGTAGGCATCAACAGTTGTTCCACCAGGAATTCAAATTGTGACACATTCTTAGGGATGTTTAGGAGAGATCCAATGGTAGCCATTGCATCGGTTGCTTTATTCTATGTTCTTGGGATTTGTTCAAATGCAATCAATTTGAAATACATTAGGAAACTATCCACCATTTGTTTATAGGGAAGCAACTTCTCATCTTTTGTGTCATAGTCATCATTGAATTGGTTGATGACCAACTGAGAGTCTCTGAATACAAGCAATGTCTGGATTTTTCATTTAATTGCTATCTTGAGACCTGTGACCAATGCCTCGTATTCTGCCATGTTATTTGTACAAGGGAAATTGATCCAAAATGATTTAGGAATTGAATCCCCTTGTGGTGTGATGAATAGGATGCCAACTCCTAAGCCATGACCAGTGTGGGACCCATCAAAGTATAGCTTCCATGGTAATGCAGGTTCGATGTGAAAAATAGACTCATCAGGAAAATCAACTACCAATGGATGGGTAGCTTGGATTGGTGCATCTGCAAGTTGATCAGCTATTACTTGACCTTTTATAGCCTTACGCTCCACATACTATATGGCATACTTGCTTAAAATCATAACCCAATTTCCCAAGCAACCTGTCAATGCTGCATGACTCAGGAGATATTTTAATGGGTCAATCCTTGCTATCAAATGTGTTTGATGACTTAGCAGATAGTGTCTTAGTTTGTGCACTACAAAGATGACTGCAAGGCATGCCCATTTAGTGGTTGTGTCGTTGAGCTCATATCCAATTAGTGTGTGACTAATGTAGTATATGGCTCTTTCTTTTTCTTCATGGTCATTTTTTGCCAATAATGCCCCTAGTGCATTTGTTGTTGCGGAGACATACAAGATTAGTGGCTTGCCCTCAATAGGCGGAATTAACATGGGTGGTTTAATAGATATTCTTTAATTTTTTCAAAGGCTATGTGGTACTTGTCTATCCATACAAAAGGAATGGTTTTGTGTAGTAGATATTGAAAAGGTTGGCACTTGTCTTCAGATTGTGCAATGAAGCGACAGATAGACTGTAATCTGCCTTGAAGTGTTCGTAGCTCACTGATTCCTTTTGGTGGAGGCATGTCTCTGATTGCTTTTACTTTTGTTGGGTCGACCTCTATGCCTCTTTGTGAAACTATGTAGCCCAACAACTTGTCGGAAGTGACTCAAAAGACACATTTCTTTGGGTTCAAACGAACCTTGTATTCTTCTAGCCATTTAAATTTTTTATCCAAGACCGTGAGATGATCTTTCCTTGTCAAAGATTTGGCCAATAGGTCATCTACATAATCTTGCATTAGGATATGCATCATGTCATGAAATATTATTGTCATGGCTCTCTGGTAAGTGGCGCCTACATTCTTTAAGCCAAAAGGCATGACATTCCAACAATATGTTCCCCATGGGTAGGTGAATGTCATTTTATGTTGATCTTCTATTGCAATTCAGATTTGGTTATATCCTAAGAAACCATCCATGAGGGATAGCATCTTGTACCTTGCTGTGAGATCAATGATCATGTCTATGTTTGGTAGGGGGAAGTCATCCTTGGGGCAAGCTTTGTTCCAATCCCTAAAATCTCTGCAAATACAGATTTGTCCATTTGGCTTCATGACAGGGACAATGTTGGAAATCCAATCAACATAATCTATTGATCTTATAAACCCTACATCTAGTAATTTCTTTAGTTAAGCTTTTACTAGGAGTGCAATTTGTGGATGCATCTTATGCAACTTTTGCTTAATTGGTTTGATTCCTAGGATGAGAGGAAGATGATGCAGAACCAATTCAGGATCAAGGCCTAGCATGTCAACATATGACCATGCGAAGTTAACTTTCCCATCTGTGAAGAATTTTTTGAAATTCGGGTTTTTCTTCTTCTAACAATGATGCAGCCAAGAGAATCGTTTTGGGATTCTTTGGTGTGGCTATGTTAACTTCCATTGTGTTTTCAATGAGCATGGCTGATTTTTCTTGTGTCATGGGGAGAAAGTCCAATCCTCCATCCTTAGGCACCTCGGGGAGGTTTTCACCTTTGAATACGTCCTTTGCTTTTACCTTTTTACTGTCAGAAGGTGCCTTGCAGTTTTCACCTAAAGACGTTTCTTTTTGTGTCTTATTCACTGTATTTTTACAACTAGAGGATTGCACAGTCTCCCCGAAGTAAGCTGTACAATCTAGGTCAATGGAAAACCCTGTTTTGTGATCTCCCCATGGTATGCCTTCTCTGAGTCCCATGAATTCTACTATGGCCTCATCATTCTAAAACATGTCCATTATTAGTGGCTCTTGTTGGTCCCAGTCGATTAGTTGTGGATAGACAAGTGAAATCCCATTATCGGTGTTGGTAAAGGATGGGGATGATGTGGAAAGTGTGGTAACTGAAGCCTCAAGTGTGAAGGAAAATTTTTCAATTTCAACTTTCGTGTCGGATGCAATGGATGGCCCATATTCAGAGTTGGATGAGTCAAATTCAAAGTCATAATAGGGGATAAAACTATCTACATCATGACTAGTGGATGGTGTTTCAGAGGCGTGGACAGTAGGTTCAGGCATGCTAGGCTCATGGGTGGGTTTGGGAATGAGGGGGGATGATGCAGGTGATGTTGATGACACCTTGTGTTCTTCTGGGTTCCAAGGAATGCTTGCCCATTCTTTATTTTTAGAATGTCGGTCAATGGGGTGGGTGATAAATTCCTGTTGGAATCTTTCTTCAAAGGAAATTTGGCCAGGTTCTAGGAATAGATCATCAATGTCATAGTCACCTAGGGTTTTGTTTGATCCCCATTCCCATTCATTTGAGTCAGTTTCAGTAAGGTATTCTTTGCTTGTCTCGACACTTTCTGTCACCATTATGTACTTACTTGAAAAGTCATAGGTACTTTGATCATCAGTTCTGTGTTGTCCAAACCCTAGCCCCATGTACCTTGGTCTTGCTTTTATTATGATAGGTTCCCTCTGTCCATTGCCATCCTTTCCAAGGTCACTTGTGTCATCAAAACCTAGTGCCTTACATATCTCATAGCCTTTTCCATAGAGATGTACTGGCAATGGGGGTAACTCTTATGGGTCTCTATAGATCCAATTAGCTATATCGTTGATGAATTCATTACCCACATCGCCCCACAGTGTGAAAACACTTTTTGGTGGGATGTTGAAAGTTGTTTTGGGTGCAATTGCAAAAAATGGTCTTCCATAGACTTTTGGTGGCTTAGGTATTGTGGTGATACAATAAGCTATATTCAACTTGAACTCTCCACAGCCAAGGTTCTGGATCTGAATATCTTTACTTGGGATGGAGGTCGAGAAAGATGGTGTACCAAAAGTTGATGGAATGGGCAATTTTGTGAGTGTGGATGGATCGATATATTTGGATGAAGTGGAAGTGGAGGCCTCTCTATTGATGGGTACCTGGTGCTTAGTAGTAGCCCACAGGTTGGTACAGTATTGAAAAGGATCAGGATCTCCTGGGATAGTGATCTCAGTTCCATCAAAAGGGAATTTTAGGCACTGGTGGTATGTGGATGGAATGGCCTTTAGAGCATGAATCCAGGGTCTACCAAGTAAGATGTTGTTGTGTATATGACGATCCAGGACCTGGCATGTTGTGTCTATGATAACTAGTCCCACCCAAAGTGGAATTGTAATGATGCCTTTAGAAGCGCGTTCTTCATCATCGTATGCCTTGATGACGATGCTCTTGCTAGCATCTACACATGCATCAGAGAAACCAAGAACCTTAACCAATTTTAAGGAGAAAATGTTCAATCTTGCTCCACCATCTACCAAGACTCGTCTATCCTTGTGTTTGTGGACAAAAATCTCGATGTGAAGGGTATCATTATGCGATGGTTTGGGTGAGGAATAGTTGCTATCCAGAAAGGTGATGTGATGAGGTGAATTTAGGTATCCGACCATAGTCTCAAAGTGGTTGAAATCAATGTTGGTTAGGATGGATGACATTTGTATGACTTTATCCAAGATGGCTTTGTGTATAGGTGAAATAAGAAGTAGTTCGAGAATGGATATATGAGCAGGTGTTTTATTCAGTTGCTCAATTATGTTGAACTCCAGTTTGGGTGTTGATTGCTTGGCGGATGGACCAGGTATGGTGATCTTAGATTGATGTGCTGAAGGACCTAGGATAGTGGTCTTGCCTTTACGCGTTGTCACATTGCATTCCGGGGCTTTTTTAATGGAAATGGTATTAACACATTCATCTTCATCAGCAATGTGAAGATTGTTAATAATGGTACCATCGGGGTAACTATATGCAGAACGGGTAGTATTGTAGGTCGGACGAATGTGGTTGGCTTGATTGTTTGTGCTAGATGAGGAAGCTTTACCATGATCTTGCAGTGGGTTTTTGTGTATAGTGTGATCCGTATTAGATGTGAAGGATTGACCACCTAGCTCGATGGTGTGGTTCTCAATGAGGTCTTGCACCAGATTTCACAATTGACGACAAGAGGATGTTTTGTGCCCTTTGGCATGGTGGAAATCACAAAATGCATTATCGTCCCACCATGTTGGCTTGAACTGACCAGGGTCATATGGTTTAGGGTCTTCCAATGTTATGACCCCGTTTTGAAGAAGTTTCGTCAAGACAATTTCAATAGGTTCACCCAAAGGGGTGTATGTACATTTTTGGAATTGTCGCGGTTGGCGCAATGGTCTTTGATTAGTTTGAGTAGGATTGCTTTGGCTAGTATTTGCAGTTGGTGTCAGTGTAGTTATAGGTGTGTTTTGATTTTGTACTCCTTTGATGGTGAGTACATGACTTGTTGAATTGACGATTTTTGCATCAACCACACCGTCATTGGTGATATTTTTGTTCTTAACCCAGTATTTGGTTTTGTCATTTGAGCTACTTGGGTTATTATTTGTGGTGTCGTTGATGGTTTTGCCACCATATTTTAATTCGCCTTTAGAAATTAAGGATTTTTCAAGTTGAAAACCTTTTTCAACAAGGTCAACAAAGGTGGTACAATAATGTACTTGTAAGCCATATCTTAGTGGTCCTAGGAGGGTTTGAACAAACATGGTAACTTTCTCCTTTTTAGGTATTTTGACTGGACATCTGCTTGCTAAGGTTCTCCATCTTTGAAAAAATGGAATGAAGGTCTCTCCCGCATCCTCTTGGGTAAGTTTGCATAAGGAGGCGATATCGATGTCTGTGTCAATGCTATAGGCATAGTTTTCAACAAATTTGTTTGCTAATTAGTCCCATGTTTCTATTCATTTAGGCAATAAGGAGAACCATTCTAGTGCATGTCCTGCAAGGCTTCTAGAAAAAAGTCTCATAAGATAGGTTTGTTCATATGCAATGTCAATGTAGCTAGTGGTGAATTCTCTTATGTGTTCAATGGGGTTCATTTTGCATTTGTATTTAGCAAAATGAGGTACCACGCATCCATGAGGAAAGGGTGGCATGTACAAGGTTGTATCAAATGGATAAGGACACAAGTCATGTGACATGTAAGATTTTTTGTTGGATTGTTGCAAGGTCTCTACTTGTATTTGAAGAGCAGCAAGTTGGAGTGTGAGTGCTCCCACAATGGGGTTGTTGGTAGCATCACACATGTTAGTGAGAGGTATGGATTGGTTGCCCACTTGTTGTGATGAGATATGTTGGTTTGGAATGTGTTGTTGGTGAGCAAAGTGAGTGTTCTGATTGTGTGGTTGTTGAAAATGAGTGTATTGATTGGGGCTATTTTGTTGTGTATGCACTTGAGTAGCATATGTGGGGATTTGAGATCCTGCCTTGTTGACTTTGAGTATGTTGATGTCCAAATGGAGTAAAAGATTTGGTGCCTTGATTGCCTTGTCCAAATGAGAAATTATGGCCTTGATTAGTGTTGGTGTTTTTTCTCAAAGGAATGTTGGTATTAACCCGTGAATAATTAGGTTGGGGTCCTTGAATGGTAATTCTTCATTTATTTCTCCCAAAAGGATTCAATGAGTTAGTTGCCATAGTATTTGAGGGGCCTCCTAGCAGGTTTGTTGATGTACCCATGGAATTATATGAAGTTCCAAAGAGGTTTGAGGTAGTTGCACCCATTGTTGATCCAAATGTTTGTGAAGGAGCAGTGGTTGTTTGTTGGGGGATGAATTGTGATGTGGTGTTGTTTTGGGTAGATGATCCTCCAATGGATGTTGTGTTGGTTGTGGTAGCTACATTGGTTATGGTAGCTACATTGGTTGTGGTAGTAGCATTGGTTGTGGTAGTAGCATGACCAAGGGAGGTAGTATTGATGGTATTAATGGTGTTTTGTGGAGAGGCTCCCATGGAAGTATTGTGTGATTGGTGATTTGGAGATGTTGCTCTAATAGTGTTGAGGTAAAATCCTTTTGGTAACTTAGCCCCTTGGTCAAGTAGCATGGCTAAATATCTGGATGAGTCATTTAGGACTAAATCTTCCACAAAAGAGGCTACTTCTGGGTTTTGGGCAGCAGCTTGTATGTCTTCTTCAAAAACTTCTCCATTTTGGTCCCTACGGACAAATTGTTCAAAGGGATTGTGTGGAATACATATCTCACTAAAAGGATTGATTGTAGCATTTCCCATATCATTAGAAAGAGTGTTCATGTTACTAGGGAATAAATTCATGTCATTGGTGAAATTGGGAAAATTTGGGTCTTGACCAGAAGAATCCATGAATCTTTTCTTTTTTTGTAATCCAGTTTTAACCATAAAAATTTTTGCTCAACTTTGGGATGATGATGGAGAATGACTTAAATATGACACTATGTTTTTTTGGGCTTTTTTTTAAGATAAGGAATGAAATACAAATGAGATTGAAAGGAGACTAAAGTTTTATGGATGCAGAATGGTATCACACTAAAATGAGGAGGCTAATGATATGCAACTAAAGGGAGCCTAAGATGCACTCACTATTGATAAATCTAAGGAGATGACTACTTGACCAAACAAAGTGCTTGCAATGTTTCAGGTTTGGAAAATCAATGGACCATAATAGGACTAAAAAGAGGACAAAGTGAAGTTTCCACACTAGACTGTTGAGTGGGAAACAATTCACAAAAGTTTTGACTAAATGACTAAGAGTAATTGTGTCCAATGATAACCTACTTTTGAAGATAAAGTCTTGACAATAGATGGTAAGGAGTGTATTCCTAAAATTTTCAAAGTGAGTGTCTAAGGAGATGGTAAAACTAATAATGCAACTAGTCAAATGAAAATGGAAACCTATGGTGATCCTAAGAATAGCATCTATAATGTCATGATGAGGGAAGTTGAGCAAATCAATGTCTAGTTTGACAGAAACAAAAAGGACTTGATGAAATCTACAAAGATTTGTTTTAGTTGGAAAAGTTGTTTCAGATTGTTGCAAGTTTGATGTTTATTTGTCTCAATATAGTTGGCAAATACATGGTGTTGTAAAAATGATGAAAATCAACCACATAGAAGTCATTTTACAAAATCTTATGGCTGCAAGGACAATATTCTTTTGGATCCCACTAGCCGCATATCCTTAGCGGATGAATTCAGAAGCTTGGCCCCACAGGCTCCCCCTTACAGTGCACTCACTTCTCAGGGCAAGCAAGCTTCCAACCTCCATGAAGCTCCCATGGTAGATTGATCATCTCTACTAAGAACTGTGCAGGTGCGGGTGTCATCGCAACGACCGTTGTTGTACCAAAAAATAGAAGGTTTTTGGCTTGCTAGAACAAAGGATTTAATTTGGACATCCATTCGAGTGGTTATACATGGGGCCAAGATTAAGCTCCGTTATGGAGGCACTCCAGCCTGAAGAGGTTAAGCTCAACAAGGTTTTGGGGAGTACTACTTGGTCTGTATAACATATCTGTACTTGTAATCCTAGATTTTCCCTTAGGATTCACATTTATCTACCGGTCGTAAGTATCTCGGCTAAAGAGCTTCGTTGCCGGTTTGAGTTGCTTTGGGGTGAGTACTTTTTCCCACCAAAGCAGGCCCAATTTTCTAGGGTTCAACAAAAGCAAGTTAAAATATTCATAGTTCAATCGATCCTTGTTTAAAAACAAAGAGTGAAAACATGAATATCCTAACTCACACTCTCATGGTGTTCATTTTAAGCCCAAATCAAAATGTGTTGACAAACATAAAAAACATGGAGCTCATTTTAACCATTTGTGGTATTTGTCAAAACATGGGGTTCATTTTAACCATTTGTAGTGTGAGCTAACTAAAAGTTCATTTTAACCCAATGCTATGAAAATGCAAATTCATTTTATGCCAATGAGTTGTAATGCAAGTTGTGTTATTTTTAGCCTAATGAGTACACATGCATGTTCATTTTAACCCATGAATGTAAACTGCAAATTTGTCTAAGATTTGTGAAATAAACAAGAAAAATGTTAGACTCCTTGCCACAAGCTGCAAACAAAAAAAAAATTAGTAACCCCAAAATCTTTAAACTACCATGAAGAAAAAAGTGTTTTCCCTAACCCTAATTGAACTAGTGCAAGTCCAATTCCTAGAGTCAATAACAATTTCTCTCACACCCAGGATCGCACAAGTGCGCAAGGGTAGAGGATACTTCTATTATTGATCACTAATATTAGAGGGTTAGCTAGTCAACATAAATCTTATTTTTGGAACTAGTTTTTGAATCAAAAGTAAAAACAAAGGAATTACACCCTTGCTGAAATTCAAAGATATTTCCATACATGTAAAGAAATCTGAAAACTTCACTGTTTTGCATCCAAAATTATTTTTTTATGAAAAATCATAAAAAAATTATTAAAAATTAAAAACATCTTCAAAAAAAATTATTTTTTTATTGCAGGTGCTTGACATCATTCCAAACCTGCAAAAAAAATTTTGTGAACAGATCTGCAAAATTGTGTGAGATATAAGTCAATCTTTGTAAAACCCTAATTTTTAAAGATCTATTTTTTGTCAAACTATTCTGCAAGAAAATTAAAAACAGAAAACATAGACCCCTATTGAAATTAAGAGAGCTTTCCGAAATTGTAAATAAATCCAAAAAATTCACTAATGTGCTCTCACATTTGACTTTTCATGAAAATAACCAAATAAATTATTAAAAAATGAAAACAACTCCAAAAACTCTGGTTTTTGGATGGGAAGCTCTTTTTACTGTCTCCAACCTGCAAAAAAACTTTGTCCGAAAATATGTAGCAATTTGAAAGATATGGTTGAATCTTTGAAAACCATGGTTTGATCTCCAAAATGGTTGAAAACCTACAGTAAAAAGCCAACAACACCTGCAACAAGAAGATCCAACTCCAAAATTCCTCAAACTCTGTCAAAATATGTCACGTTCACCAATGTAACAATGGGTATTTTCTTAGGGTTAGCAATGTAATATGCAAAACATAAAAATGCAAAGTAGGTAATGGAATGCAAAGGAATAGATGAACAATCTTATAGATTGTCTTCATCCTCCATGACTAACCTCCATTACACCTTCTTAATTTTCTGAAATAAATTGTTTGCCCTTAGATTTGTGAAGAGCAAGCCAATAGAAATGACAAGCCCTAAGCAAATATTGAAGGATTTGAATAACCTAAATGCAATACTATGCCCTACTGCAACTAGTAAGCATCTATAATGTCTAAGCTATGTCAAATAAAATCTAAAATGTTATGCTAAATGAAACTTAACAATGCTAAAAGTATGAAAGTGCAAGATGATAATAATTCCTAAGTGAGATGATAAAATATGAAAATGCAAGATGTTCAAAATGAGACCAAAATTGCTCTTTTATAGAAGATGCAATTTTGTGTGAATGGCCAAGATTGAAAGTTAGTAAATGCCCTAGAATCAATGGACGAGATTCAATAAAGCAACCCACAATTAGGGTTAGGGCAACATTAGGTCAGATTCAAAATGAAAGGTCAAGATTGATTTTTAGAAAATCAAATCAATGGCTGACAAAACATGTGACAACAGATTTCGGGCACAAAAAATGGAGTCATTGGAGAATTAAATAATTATTTAAAATTATTTAAATCAAGAGGGGATGTTGACTTTTCGAATTAAAAATCTATTTTAATTCAAAAGGGTGGGGTCATGTGACAATAAATAATTTAAATTAAATTATTTACTAAAGAAGGGAATTTAAATGGGACTTATTTTAAATAAATAATATTTATTTAAAATGAGCACAATAAAAGAGGAAAAATTAAATAATAAAATTATTTAATTTAGGTGTTGGGACTTATTTTAAATAAATAAGATTTTAGAATAAATTAAATAATAAAGGGTTATTTAATTTAGGTGGAATATTAAATAATAGAGATATTATTCAATTATTAGAGGAATGTGACAAATAGAACCTTTTAAATTAAATATAAAGATTTAATTTAAAATTTAGGAAAGTGAACCAAATTAAATAAATAAAATTTATTTAATTTAGGAGAGAAGAGGCTAATGAATAATTAGATAATTAAATATAATTATTTAATTATAGTGGAAGGTGGATTAAATAAATAAGAATTTATTTAATTATAAGAGGAATTTAGACAATTAGTGACGCATTAGATAAATAAATAAAAAATATTTATTTAATAATCAAGAAGAATAGAAAGGGACATGAATTAATTAAATAATTAAGAATTATCTAATTAATAATTGGAAGTGAGTTAGGGACATAATTAAAATGTCCTAATTAGGGTTAGGAGAAGAGCCTATGGGTCTAGGCCATTTTTAGGTGTCTACACTTTTAGCCCATACTTTTTGGCACTTTATTGATGACAAGTTGTTGTCCAAAGTTAGCCTGGGCTTCTTTATTTGATTTCTACAACTTAGTTCACTTACATGTTTTGATGTGTGTATGCAAATTGAAAATCTGCAATCCTTAGAAGATTGCACTTGTTTTGTGTAACTGTAGGTTTTTCTTGGCCAAACAAAACCCAGTTTAGGGAGTTTGTCTACTATAGAAGCCTCCATGATCACTATTCATTCGTAGTTTCAGATCTAGGAACCTTCTCTCTTCCCTATCCTTTTTCCTTTTTTTTAATAAGTAACCTTAGGCAAGGTTAATTGCACATTATAAAGCTAAATCTTATGTTGAAATGGAGTTCAAGACTTCTATTTGAACCTATAGAAAACACACAATAACTCTCCCTTCTTAAGAACTCCATTTGCAGAACCAACTTCTTGCACTTTGTAACTCATCCATAAGTTTTCCTTGTGATTGCAGAAAATCACATAAATCAATTGAGATATTTCAAGTGCTATCTAAACGTAACATCTGAGAGACCTTGGGATAGTGTTCTGCAATCTGATTATGGAAGAGTGTCTTTCAAGAGTGGTGATGCACCTATGCATTGCCTGTGTTGTGAAATGCATAAAAAACACATCAACAGAACTTGCACTAGAAGGAGGGCATGACATGTTGAGGCTACAAAGCTGAATGTTGGATATTGAAAAGATATCTTCCAAGAAGAAATCTAAGATAAGGAGATCTCTTTTAATACTAAAACATAAAATGAGAAAATTTTGAAGGCAAAAAGAAGCTGAGTTGAAATGGAGCGACATGTGCAAATCAGCATCACTCAGCTACATGCAAATTTAAATAGGAGATTGAAGAGGCCATTGCAATAGTTTGCATTGGTAGATAGATGTAGAATTCATGGAACCCACATGCACAATGAACGAGAGTGTCTAACCTTCTTGAGAAGAATTGAAAGAGTCTTGCAAGGAGAGATTCCCTTTTGGGAAATATATCAATCTTTAGCCCTTGCAGACCCATAGGAAGAATTGACGACCATGGTAGCCAAGGCATTTGAAGAGCTGATCCAAGAATGTTTGGACAATGAAGATGGACCAATATTGGAGGAAGCACTAATGTCAAGTTGGTGCAGATTTCACAATGCACCACATTCAGAATTTACTTGTCCATCGTGTGTAAACATCATCACTCAAACAGAGTGTTATTTGAATGAGTTGGAGCAGCCAAATTTCAATAAGGATGAGTCACTCCATGAGGAAAAGGATCTATCAGAATCTATAGGAGATCACAGTGCAGATAGACCAAGAAGCTCCACAGAAATAGATGTTGGGATAGCAAACATTGAAGTTGAAAATGAAAAGGAAGAAGCTAATTTCCTTGGGACAACATAAAGTTTTGGTGAAGGTTCATTAAGAATGGAGTTGGAAAGCCTCTCCTTTGCTAGTAAGGGGCAGTCCTCCACTCAGGAAGAGGAGCCATTGGTAGTTGAGGACAATTCAATCAAGTTTGCAACAGTCTATGCTAGGGAAGCCAATGAAGATGCTGAAAATTAGTAAGAGGAAGAGGTTGGTAGCCTTGGGACAGCAGAAAATGATGATGAAGGCATAACTAAAATTAGATTGGAAGACCTCTCCTTCATCAATGATAGTGACCAAGAATCTGAAAATGCATATTTAGAGGAGTGGGGACAACTACAGGTCACAACTATTCACTACCAAATTTTCATTCCAAGTGATGATGAGGACCCAGTAGTGGAAAGATATGACCAACTCATCTCTAGATTAGCATTAGATTGGTCTGAGCTCAAGTACCAGGTGGATTTGGAGGAATTTCTACTACCGAATTTGTGCAAGGTCCATGATTCATTGCACTTAAAGTTCATGTGCAGACTGTGCCAAGAAGTTGTTGAACACGTTAGAGAACAAGCAAGGAAACTGAACACACCACTTCCTATAGTGGCTTCAAGAATGGAACATGAGGACCAAGAGCCTGAGATAAGTGAAAAAATCAATTGAAGGTATTCCTCAAGAGGATGTTGGGACAGCAAGAGAAGAAGGAAAAAAATACAGTCTTGAGCTTTCAAGTGATGTAGTAGATCAAATAGGAAGGTTGTCCACCAGACATCAAGAATTTCTCCCTCTTCAAGAGCATTTGCTCACCATGGATGGTAGGCTTTATGGTGAGTCTTTGGGGGAAAATCACATAGTAAATTTTGGCCCCCTTGATGAGGTACCATCAATTGATGACTTATTTCCATTGGGAGTTGTACTAGAGAGGTATGCTCATGCCGAGGAAGAGCACATCCTAGAGGAGGGTAGTGATGAAGACATACTCCTTGAGCCTCTGAACGATGATGCATTAGAGTTTCTAGATTGTGAGAGGGGTTCCTTCTCTATCTATAGTAATAGTGAACACGAGGAAATGAGTGAAATTCATGATGAGTTGCATGAACAACAAAGAGAAGAAGAAAAAGGTAGGGGTGTTGAGATAGCTACAAACATAGATGAAGCACCTTGTCAAATACAAGATGCAACTTGGAGTCCTTCTGCCATGATCGTTGTTGATCCTCTTTCATATTTAGATGGTTGGAATAGGGTAGATTCATACATGTCATCATCCCATGACCCTGAGAATCATGAAGATAAGTTCGACACTTGGGAAAGGAGATGAGACAGCATGCTGCCTTTTCAGGACAACAATCAAGTGGATCCCGAGTTTGTGGATGATCAATGTCGAGAAGTACTTATTTTTGAAGAACTACCAAGGGGGATTGCTGATGCCACGCAAGATGTGGAAGAAGTTTTTTCTGCCTCGTTCTCCCTACCTTATGTAGGCTTGATTCCTGAAATGTTGCACCCTCCACCATGCCCGCCCAAGGTTGCTGATGCAAAGACTGAGGATGTGGTGCTTTCTCTTGATTGTTAAATGCTGCCACCTCCATGTGACAAAATCAAGGTTCTATCCTTCCTTACTCCTATTAATTGTCATAGCTACACTTATCATTTTGATTATGGGAATGAAGAAAAATAGACGTGTTGATGGATTTATCATAGGTTTAATGAGCCTCCTCTATTGTTGATTCTTCATGATGTTGGGGTAGAATTTGAATGCTACCATATTGAGTTTATTTTCTCTAAATATAATGATAAATCCACATGGTTGATAACTATAATGATTTCCCATTTTATTGTACATGCATTGCAAAATCCAATGGGTGTGAGTGTTGGTTGGCCTTCCCAAGATGTAGTGCTTTGTAAATATCTCTTTGCACATAGCTCATTTTTTTGAGTAGTGTAGGTTTCTTGTAAATACTCCACTTTTTTGTTTTCCATAGGTTAGTTGGTCTGCTATCGGTTGCTTGCTCTCGAGTCGTTTCTTTGTTATTTTCTTTCACTGTACCTCTTTGGTTTTGGTGTTTTATTTTTATTTTCTTTTGTTTTCTTTTGTTTACTCTCGCTTTGTTGTTACTTTTCTTGGGGTTCCTCTGCTTTTGGCTTGGCACATCTATGCACACAACAATCATACTTATCACCTGGGGTTGTTCTATGTATTTCTTTGTCAAAGTCTAGTCAAGTTTTCAAATTGGATGGTGAAGGTCTTCTATTGGTATCAAGCAATCTATATGTTTGATTCAAAGTGGATAAGTCGTTGGTTCTAATTCTAAAGTATTATGGAATCTTATATCTCTCACAAATTTTAAGAATCTAACAGTCACTGTAGGTCCTTTGTGAAGTTTAGTTAAGTGAAAAATCTAAAATTCTTCTCTAGCGCCACTGTGATTCTTCGCCCTGAGCATGAGCCTCATTTATTGTGGGTTGAAATACAAGAATTGAAAAGAGAAAATAAAAAATGAAAGAAAGAAAAATATTGAAAATCAATAGAAAATAAATTTATCTTTTCAAGGGTATCCGAGCAACTCTATCAGAGCTATGGACGTTTTGCTAGTAGTAGAGCAATGTTTGAGAGAATCACAATGACAACCTCGTCGGGGCTATGGATGCCTGACTGGTAGTGATGCAATGTACCAAATGATTTTGGAGTTAGAATAAACTATGTAGCTTAATTATGGAGCTTAGGTTCTTGCAGCAACTGAAGGATGGGAATTAACGCAATTACATACACTTGGATTTTCAGCATACTGAAGGTTGGATTAACTGGTGGTTTTGATCCTCTATTTTCCCTAGCATGAAGGTCAGAACCAAAGATTTTGGGTTCGTGATTCTAGTTTGTCATCAAAATTCTCTGGAGCATTTTCCCAGCGAGTCACCATGTGTTGTGCATGTTTTGCACACATGTCCCATTTGGAACGGGGACCCTCTCTTTCATTTTTCCTTGTCGGTTCATTTTTTGCTTGCCTCATTTTGTGTGCCCCTTATTTTGGCATCCTAGTTGGTCAATGTACTCTTCAAAGTCTCATTTTTGGCAGACCATATTTTTCCCCTACAATAAAAAAAAATTGCTAAGTCTTGGGTTTTTCAAGCTTCACCTCCCCACTCGGTCGATTCACTTTTTCCTTCCTTTTTGACTTTTGGGGCAAGTTTCCCATAGATTTGGAATGTTTTGTGGTGCCTAAGTGAACTGCCAAAGTTTTGTTAAGTTTTAGGAAATTGCATTTTTTTCATTCCGGAACTTTGTCCCTCTGTCGCCATCTGGGAACTTCATTCATTCCTGGCCATCCCGGAACCTAGCCCCTCCGCGGCCATCTCTAGAATTTCATCTCCCTTTTTCCATTTTGGACATCTATCTACCTCTGGCATTTCGTCTTCTCGAGTTCGGCCCCTTCGTGGCCGTTTCCAAAAGTTCGTCCCTCCGCCGTCATCTAGGAACTTCGTCCGTTCATAGCCATTCTGGAACCTGGCCCCTTCGTGGTCATTTTTGGAATGTCATCTCCCTTTTGCTATTTTGGACATGCATCCACCTCTGGAATTCTGGATTTCAGAACTCGGCCCCTTTGTGACCATTTCCAGAACTCTGTCCCTCTGCCGTCGTCTGGGAACTTTGTCTCTCCCTAGTCATTCCAGAACTCGGCCTCTCTATGGCCATTTTCGGAATGTCATCTCCCTTTTTCTATTTTGGACATCCGTCCACCTCTACCATTCTGACTTTCAGAGCCTGACCCCTCCATGGCCGTTTCTAGAATTCCTTCCCTCCATCGTCATCCGGGAACTTCATCTACCTCTGGCTGTTCTAGAACCTAACACCTCCATGGCCTCCTAATCCAAAATGGACTTTGACCCACATGCTAAAATTGGATCCTCTCCTACATGAACCTTTCAAATTCCAAATTTTAAGTTGGGAGAAGCCACCTGGGTCACCCTACCCTTTTCGCCCTTTCAAAAAAACATTTCGGCCTCTCATTTTTAGAATGCCCAAACGCTCTCCAGTAAATTGCTAATGGAAATTCCCACTAAATATTATGATCTTTTGATGATGCATGGATGGATATAACAAGCATTTTGCAACATTTGATTAACATTTGCCTTGATTTTTGTATGAAATCGCTTATGACACTTCATGCATGTAGGTTTTGAGAAGCCTACCGCAAGTCCATCGGGAGACCCATTGAGAAAGCTAAACAAGGAAAAGAACCTAGCTCTTGTCACCATTCATTTTATGCCCACCTCTCCTCATGGTGCAGATCAATAGAGCTGGCATTAGAAGAGGGCCTATGCCAAGGAAATTAATGAAAAAATGTAAGGGGGGCTATCCTACTTTTCACCAGATGATGATGATCTTTGGAGGTTGTCCACCCAAATCAAGGGCAACCAATCCATTAATGCCTGTTGTCAACAAACCCAATTTATCCAATGAAGAATGAAGCAAGTCCATCGGGAAGAAGGCACCTTTCAAGAAGTTTCAACTATAGTAAATGGGAAATCACCTAGAAGACAAAATTGCTACAATGATTGGCCACTAGAAACAAAATAGGGAAAAGACAACAAATGTGTTTTAAATTGTTGAATATTGTGGGGTAGCTGAAGCCCTAATGTAATTGAATTTGAGCAACATAATGTAACTCAATCATAGCCATTCATTTGGGCTTTGGAAAACTATAAATAGGGGTCTCCCCCTCATTTGTAAAAGGGGTTGGAGAGCTAGTGTAAAAACATTCTACAACAATAGAAAGCAACATTGCATGATCTATGGGTGTTACTTTTTGAGTTTTCTCATTATGTGTGCATGGTTCTACCTTCCAAATTATTTTTAGTTGTTAGTTTCTTGAATAGAAGTGATGATGGTGTTTGTTGTTATAGTATTTGATGAGCTTTCAGCCCATACTTTTGGCACTTGTTGATGAAAAGCTTTTATGCAAAGTTGGCCTGGGCTTCTTTATTTTATTGTTGCAACTCAGTTCACTTGCATGTTCATGACGTGTGTATGCAAACTGAAAATCTGCAGTCCTTAGAAGATTGCACTGGTTTTGTGTAATGGTAGGTTTCTCTTGGCCAAGCAAAACCAAGTTTAGGGAGTTTGTCTACTATAGCAGCCTCCATGATCATTGTTCATTCATAGTCTCAGATCTAGGAACCTTCTCTCTTCCCTATCCTTTTTCCTTTTTTTTAATAAGTAACCTTAGGCAAGGTTCATTTCACATTATAATGCTAAATCTTATGTTGAAATGGAGTTCAAGACTACTGTTTGAACCAACAACAAATGCACAAAAATTCTCCCATCTTAAGATCTTCATTTGTAGACCCAACTTCCTGCACTTTGTAACTCATCCGTAAATCCTCCTTATGATTCTAGCACATCACATAAATCAACTGAGATATTCGAAGCACTATCAAGACATGACATCTGAGAGACTTTGGGATAGTATTCTATAATCTGATTGTGGAAGATTGTCTTTCAAGAGAGGTGATGCACCTATGCATTTCCTGTGTTGTGAAGTGCATAAAAAACACATCAACAATACTATGGGATCCTTAGAAGTGAACCTAAACCACATCTACCAATAACCCCAACCTCTTGTTGGGACAATCTGGGAATCATCTCCCAAGTGTGGGGAAATCTCTCTCTTATTTGGAGGATTTTAAAATCCTCCTATATATCGTATCCATATCAATCAGTGATATCATCAAAAAAGAACATCAATCAATCAAAAACTCAAGGAATCATGCAAGATCATATCAGGCAAGTGAATCATATCATCATTACTATTTTTATTTTATTTTGGAAAGAAATTCAATCATTACTATTTGTTTTTCATCAAACATGAAGGAAAATTTATCAAAATCAACATCAATATGAAATCATCACTTTATTATTTGTTTTTCAAGAATGAAGACAAATTTATCATCCAATCGACAACACATCACCATCTTTACTATTTTTTTTTCATTTCAGAAAGCAAATTTATCAGAATCAACATCATCAAAGCAATCATTTTACTATTTGTTTTTCATTTCAACATGAGAAATTTTTTTATTAGATCATCATCAAAATAAAACCATATTCCTTGATGCTACTCAATTTCATCCAATCAGCTATCTAATATATCATCAAACATCAAGAAATCATCAATTGTTCCTCAAACATTCAAAATCAACTAAGTTTCATGGATGCACTAAAACAAACTATCTGTGTGCTAAATCAGCAAATGCGCTAAAACAAAGGGTATATGTGCTAATCCATCGTATGCACTACTCTATCTAGTCAATGTGCTATACTATCAAATCTATGTGCTACTTGACCTATGCGCAAGCTTTAAACCTATGTGCTAATCTATCACACCTATGTGCTAAATTGGCCTATGCGCTAATCTATCAACTAAATATGATACTGTATGGCATAGATGCACTAACCTAGATGCATTATTTTACCTAGCCTATGTGCTAAATCAAGGATCATATGCGCTAAAACATGTTTTTATGCGGTAAAATAGGAAATTCAAAAATCACGTGAAATTCACCAAAAATTCATAAGGGTTTTATGATCTTATCGAAGGTCCATACGTTGTTGGTCGTTGATTTCATTGAACTTGCTCAAATCTATGTCTCTCATAGTGGATCGACATCTCGCTTTATCCTCTTGCAGAGCTCTGTTTTCACCAAATGCAACTATTCAAATGACAATGGCATTTACCTTTTCCCACCTTTTAAGGGGGTAAATAAGGTAGGGTTATTTTGTATTTTTTTACCACATAGAGCACTATTTTGGGAGATAAATCAACAAATCTCCATCAAATCATTCAAAATCTTCAACTCATCATCAAAATCTTTAAATTCACAATTTATCTCCCGAGAGGGCATATAGCATCAATCAATTTTTCAAAGTGAGGGGTAAAATTTTCATTATCTAAATTTTTCTTTGAAGCAATGCATAAAACACATCACTTCAAAGAGGGGAAAAATATATACATCTAAAAATGGTCACATTAAATCAAGCCTAATAATTAATTAATTATGAATTATTTAATTAATCTTCTAAAGTCATCTACATATAAATAAATGTAATTATTTATTTATATCATTCACTTTCTAATTCTTCTACTTTAATTAAATCAATAAGTTTATTTAATTATTACCATTTCCCATCTTCCTCTTAATTAATTAAATAAATTTCATAATTTATTTATATTAATTATCATAAGTTTGAATTTTAAATTCAAATAAAAGAATATTCTTCCAAATTCATTATTTCTAAATTCTTCACTCCACATTTAATTAAATATCTTACATATTTAATTAAACACTTTCTTCACTTCACACATTATTAAATATTCTAAATATTTAATTAAACACTTTTTTCACCTCTCACACATAATTAAATATTAATTATTTAATTATGGAAGCTTCTAAATTCATTGTCACATATAATTAAATAACTTAATTATTTAATTATGGATTTATCCTCAACTACCAACTAACTCCTCATAACTAAAATGGCTAAATGACAACTTTCCTTCATTTTTTAATGGAAGGTGTTGTGTAGGAGGAAATATTTCCCATCTTTCTCTCTAGCTTCCATCTTTTTCTCAACTTCCCAATATTCCACCGTTCATCTTGATAGACTTGATTTCAACCATTGATCTTTGCCAACTAGGATTTTGCCACCAAAACTCTATAAATACAACCTCTTTATGCTTTGAAAAGGATCTTAGATCTAACCATCACAATCAAATTTAGTGCAAGCATTGTAGTTGCATTTATCCAACATTTAGCAATCTTATTTTCTTGAGCATAGCATCTTATCTTTCATAATCTATTTTTGCTTCATATCTTAGCTTCATTATCTCATATCATTTAACATAGAAATGCTTATTGCATAATCTCATTCTCTAAGTTGTCATTTTGTCAAGCCACTTATTACACAATCTGAGAGCCAACAACTTACAACGAATCCTTGGAGATAGAGGACAATGGGACATCTTTGAAGAATATGTTGTATTTAGATTTTTTTCATCTTTAAATTAGATTGTTTTAATATATGTCGCATTGGTGTGTTTGTTTAGCTCTTTAGGTTATTCCACATATTCACACACACAATATGTATATATTGTGATCATGTGTACTAATTATTCTTATGATTTCTATCTTGCAGGGCCTTTGATAGATCCCAAGGACCTCTTCCACCATGTGGTTGTAGAGATAGTGCCACC
>CM021107.1:139355526-139416018 GCA_007115665.2 Sequoiadendron giganteum
TAATATGGTGTTTTGAGAGATGAAATAAGAAAATGTTTGCTTTAATTTAGAAAAAGTTGAAATGTATTGAATATAGTTTTATTTTGGAAGTGATCCAAAATAGAAGAGTGTTATTTGGACTAATGCATTATATTGCTTTGTTTTGTATTTCATCTGGATACTAATCTATTAATGGGTGCTTGAGTATATTTTAGCTGTAGGTTGTTGAAGACCAAGGGTGTGGCTAAGGTATAAGAGGTCAGCTTTCTGGTAGGGTAAAGGAGAAACAGTTCTCTCACACATGCACAAGCACTTAGAATCATGTAGATGCATTTAGTATTTAATTTAGTTGACTGTTTTTATTCTTTGTACTTTAAAATGTTTAATTAAATTAATTCCTAGTGAAGTAAAAATGAAAAGAAATAAAAGAAGCAATTATAATTTAATTATAGATTTATTTTTTACAATTAAATGATAATTCCTTGATATTTTGGAAAATCATTTTACTTGCAAGTAAGTGATATTTTTTTATTACTTATTGAGGATAAATATTTATTTTGCAATTAAAAAAGATATTTCTTTATTATTTGTTGAGGATAAATAATATGCATGAAAATAAATCTTATTTTTAATTTCAAGATTAGGTTATTGGAAAATTGAAGACAAATATTTAAAAGAGGTGAAAATCAATTAAAAAAACACACAATAGTTTACATATCCTTCTCTATTTCTTTGCGAAAATATAACTGAAAATGGGCTTTGAGAAGTAGGTTTTGGAAGCACAACAAAACAAGAACAATGAAAGAAAGGAGGATAAACAATAAGAAGAGGGAAATCAACTGAAAACGATTTCTAGTTTCTCAAATTTCTTTCCAAAGCTTTTCAATTTCAAATGTGTAAATAAATGACTGTTTGTGGAAAGATTTACTTATCTTTTGAAACCCTTTTGATTGTCAATTGTAGATTGTGCATTAGTGTTTTATTTACTATATGAAGTTCAAAATCATGGTTGTACAAATCTGTATTTTCTTATCCTCTTATGACAAATACATATATATATGTATACATCTAGATGTATATATACATATATGTCTGTGTATATTGTATTATTTTTCTTGCTGGAAATTGAATCTTTTACTGAAATACAAATTTATTTTAAATCAATTGAAGAATAGTTGTTCTACCAGTATTATAAATGAGATTACCTTATATATACATATACATATTTAAATATATTGTAATGTACCGTTTAATATATATATATTTATATATATAAACTTGTGCTTATAAGTAAATTTTTGAATGATTGACTTGTGCTTATATTAACTTGTGTGGCCTATTGAAATATCCCTTGGAAAATTTAGGAAGGACCTATTAAGCCACAATCGTGCCTCCCATAATGGAAGGTTGTGTTGTGGAGGAAAAACCCTCCATAGGCTATGATCTATGGAGAGGCCACTGCCTTCCATAGATAGCATCCCTATGGGGAAGGCCACCGACCTTATATCCCAAGCCATGCCTTAACAAAAAAAATCCATTGCATTTTCACTTTCGTTTGACGCTAGGCTATATGATTCGACAACATTATGTTGATTGGCCATCTATGCGTATATATATGCATAAAAATAAGAGTATTTATTTTGTAAATTTACCACTGTAAAACTTAATGGAAATACATGGTTGTAGATGTATGAACTATTTCATTTGCCAATGTAATTTTTAGAATGTGATTATATATATATATATATATTTATATACATACATATACATATTTAATTAAATATACCATTCCATTAAAAATGTAACTGAATGTAAGCATGTACTTGCAACTTGGATGGTCAATAATTAATGTTTGTTTGCAAAACTAGTGTATCTTAAATGAAACTTACTTTAGCTGAAACTGTTATTTTTTGTATATATTCATATATATATGAATACAATAGGTATGTGAGCAAGTTCTAAACTTCGAAAAGAATAGATATTAAAATATGATTTGGAATGATTAATTTTTTTATTTTAAAGTGATATATTTTTGTATTAGATTATTTTTCTGAATATATGTATAAATATGTAAATGTATGTATATATATATATGAATATATTTATATATATACATATGTGTTTATGTGAATTGGAAAAATTTTACTCATTAAAATGTATACATTTATGCTTGGAAGAATTTCTTTCAAATTTATACAATTCTGTTACTTTTAGATTAAACCATTTAATTTAGAAATGAATTAATGGGTACATTGAAAACAAGTAGGAAGATATGTATTTTCATCTAATTACCAATATCCATTGGAATGTTAGGATAATGATTAAATCGAGTCAAATGTGAAAATGTAAAACCAAATGTAGAATTTATTTCGTATGTAATCAGATAAAAAACTTTGGAAATATAATGTGTTATCCAAAAGAATGCATGAATTAGTAAATGTTTGAATTGTATGCAACTTGTGTGAAACTATGCATTATTTACTCTTTTTATGAGAAACTTTCAAGATAGGATGTTGAATGTGGGCTCCCAGAGATGGTAGTTAACCTTTTCTTAAACTACCATTTATATTTGAATGCTTGGCCAAGCTAATGTACTAGTGAAATAGATGGATAAAAAACCTATAATTTTATGTTATATATGTCTCTACCACATCCTGCATCAAAGAAATATGTTTTCCTAGTATAAGAATGCATATAGGAATTAGGCATATATTGAGAGTTCCCTCCTTCTTTACTATTCCAGGTTGCTAGGCTCCTTGTGTAGGGTCAAGGATTTCTTTGAGTTAGGAAGAAACCTGGGGAAGTCATGTACATCGTGGTTGGGCAGAAAAGGTTTCTTAACCTCACTCTTGGCCTGAGCTTGTGAAAGACCGATGGTGACATGGCAGTTGAAGGTTAGAGATTATTTATACTATGGATGTACTTCTATTACTTTTGTATGGCCTACATAGCCTATTTGTAAAATTTAACTCTACTTCAAGGATGTAATTATGGATGAAAAATTGTTTATGTAACATTGAAACAAATGTATTGTAACACCTTCTTGGTGTATGAAATTTGTAACTCATTGATGAAATTTCTTTTAAGCATTTATGGATATTTAATATTAAACATGTATTAATTTTTCCTTACTTGGAATGTGCATTGTACTTGGAAATACTTTGTTTGTAATGTGACTTTTCTAGATCTATAGGAAACAAGAAACTACATGTCCAAAAGTGGCCCTTAAGTAGTGGAGAATGAAAATCCTTCCCTATGTGTACCAAAAATGAAAGAAAAACAAGGGTGGTGGAATTTATGAAGCAACTCATGTCATAGAAGTGACAAGAAGTTTTTTTTCATCGATGATAGACCACCAGGAACCTGATTTTCATCCTATCACCGCCTAGAAGCATCAAGAACCCGGTTTTCACTTCTAAGAATTTTTTAGCAGTTAACACTTGTCGAAGACCAGTTTTCAATTGTTAACTGGCCAATAATGCCCAAAGGTTTTCATTGTTGGATCTCTTATTGCATTTTTTTTTTAACATTTTGAGAAGTACCTAAAAGGTACTGGGAGAGGCCAAATAAACCTTGTCAAGTAGAAAAACTTCCTTAGGTAGATTCAATACAAAATCTTCTCATGAGAGAGGCCTCTTGTACAACTTCAGACCATTGACAACTAAATCCATGTGATTGGAGTCCACCATGCAAATCTTGACAACCCCGTTATCATAGATCACCTCAATTTCATAGGGATCAAGCCACTAGGTGTGAAACTTTCCCTTAAAATCCTAGAAAAGGGAATCATAAAAGAGTGCCTAATCACCTAGTTGAAATGACCATTATTGAATGAAATAATCATGCCATAGATCATGTTGGTTCTAGAAAATATCTACATGGAAGAATTATTGTTGATGGAGTTCATCCAATGAGTGAAGTTGTGCAATTCATTCTTTTTGTTCATCGAACAAGCTCATACCTACCTGAAGTGTGATGCAACAATTTTTTTTCTCAAACTTGATTGGGAGAACAACCCTCTTAGCATAGAAAATCTCGTAAGGTGTCAAACCAGTGGTGGTTTATCATGCAATGTGGTAGGCCCACATAGCTTCAAAAAGTCATGCAGCCTAGTATTTCTTATGGAAGAAAATTGTCTTGGTAAGAATGATATCGAGTTCTTGGTTGGTGACTTTGACTTAGCGGTTAGGCCGGGGATGTTAAGGTGAAGACTTGCTATATTGAATCTCATATTCATGAACCAAAGCAGAAATGAGGTCAAATGTAAATTATGGGTTGTGATTGGAAACTATATCACATGGAACAACAAATCGGATGAAAATATTGGAATAGAGAAATTCAGCTATGTTGGTGTCCCTGGCATGCTTCAAAGCAACTAGTTCAACCCACTTTGTTACATAATCTATACATAGAAGTATATATTCCTTGTTCTGAGACAATGGATTGATAGGCCCAACAAAATCAAATCCCCATTTTCTTAAAGGTTCACTGGACAACTGAGGATGTAGAGGCATTTCATTTGAGCGTGTGGCGTGGCCCATACGCTGAAATTTATCATAGTGTGGAACATAAAGTTTACAATCCTTGTGGAGTGTAGGCCAATAGTAGCCTATATTTAAGATATTTTGAGCAGTCTTTTGAGCATTAAAACGTCCTCTATAGGTTTCCATGTGGCATGCATGAATTATTTCAAAGACATCATCCTTTGGAACACATCGGTGTATGATATTGTCAAGGCCACGATGGAAAAGAAGCCCATTGATCCACATATAATCACCACTAAGTCTAACCAACTTTCAACATTCCCTCAAATAGAAATGGGGTGGAAACTTGCAAGTAACCAAGTAGTTTTCCATGTCAGCATACCACATGCTCTTTGCTGATGTAACAAAGAGATGCTCATCTAGAAAGGTATCATCAATTGTAATTGGCTCATCATCTCATTATTGTAACTTGGACAAAAAATTTAAAACCACATTCTTATGGCCAAGCTTACCAAGTATAGTAATGTCAAATTCCTGAAGTAAAAGTAACCATCTAAAAACTCTAACGGTCACAACAGGTTTATTCATGAGAAATCAAATTGTAGAATGATCAATATGAAAAAATAATTTATATCCATTAATATAATGATGAAACTTATTAATCACATAAACAACAACTAAAAAATCCTTTTCAATTACCATATAATTTACCTCAGCCCCTGTGAAATTCTTGTTGATGTAGTAAATGGAGTAGAAGATATTATCTTCTTTATGTCCAAGGATAACCCCCATGGAACAATCTAAGGAATCAATGTGAATATGAAAAGGTAGTTCCTAGTTCAGACCTTTGAGTATTGGTGTGGTGAGAAGCTTATTCTTAATGTTGTCAAAATCCTCTTGACACTCTGGTGTCCAAAAGTAAATGTCATCTTTCGCTAGCAAAGCAAACAAGGGGGAAACAATCTTACTAAAATTTTGGATAAAACTTCTATAGTACCCTGCATGGCCTAGAAAACTGTGCACATCCTTTTGGTTGGTGGGTGTAGGAAAGTCCTGAATAATCTATATCTTTTTTGGATTGACTTGAATACCCTTAAAATAAATATAATGACCAATTACTATTTCTTATGTCATAAGAATATGGGACTTTTAATGACTTAATGATAAATTAGTGACTATACAATGTCTAAGTACTTTTTCTAAAAATTCCTTAGCCTCTTCATAAGTATTACCATGGATAGTAAAATCATCCATATATACTTCAACAAAATCATTTACAAGATCCACAAAAATTCTCAAGACTACCCTTTGAAAGGTGGTAGGGGCATTACATAAACCAAACGAAAAACATTATAAGAAAAAGTTCCCCAAGGACAAGTAAAAGTAGTTTTCTCCTGGTCTTTAGGCGCTATATGAATCTAGTTGTAGCTATTGAACCGTCCAAAAAGGAGAACTTTTTACTTGCAAGAGTGTCCAACACTTGATCAATAAATGGAAAAGGGAAGTGATCCTTTTTAGTAGCCTTATTTAGTGCTTTGTAATCAACACAAATTCTCCACTCACTATTTTTCTTGGGAACCACAACTAGAGGAGAGACCCAGCGACTATCTAAAATAGGATATAGAAACCCAACATTTAAATTTTTTTGTAACTCCTCTTTAACTATTTCACACAAGATGGGGTTGATTCATTATTGTGGTTTCCTAACTTGACGACTACCTTCTTCAATGTAAATATGGTGGGTTTAGGTGTCGGGATGAATTCCATGCATATCTTGGTATTCCCAAGAAAATGCATCTTTATTAGAATTAAGCATGGAAATGAGATCTTGGATTTGTTGAATGGTTAATTGTGGATTAATATTAAGTGTGTGATTAGGAAAAATTTCCATATCTTTTGATTATGTAGGTGAATTGATGGATAGTACTTGGGAGGTGGATGTCATATCGCTAGAATTTCTAGAAGATAAAAATGAACTCTACAAAAAATTATGAAGTAGAAACTAATGTAATGTGACAAAGTGTTGAAAAAATTATGAGCTAACTACCAATCAAAAGTTTCCAAAAGGAAAAGGAGTATTTATACCTAAATGGAGAACCATGCTTTCAAAAAATTTATTAGATGCATATCTATTCTAAAGAAAATTAGCAAGAATATTATCCTCAATAGGTTCTTCCATATCTAAGGCTTGATCAATTGTCAAGATGGGCAATGACTCATTTGAGTCACTATCAAGCCATATTAAAATTTTTGACTCTGAAAAGGGTTGCGTTGGTGGGTATAAATTCAATAGATTCTTGTGCTCGCCATTAGAAATGACCATGTTTCCAAAATGACAATTGATGAATGCATCCATAGCTACTAACCAAGGTCATCCCAAAATCAAGGGGCATCCCCCCAACTTAATCTTTGGCTGCAAAACCATAAAGTCAATTGTGTATTCCCACAAATTAATAGAAAGGATTACATATTCAATCATACCCTCTTGTTTGACCAAAGATTGATCTACCATTTGAAGAACTGTGGGAGTAGGCCTAAGTCCCTCCAGTGATAATATTTCCTTCATTTCATTTGTCCTAAATTTAATTGTAGCACCCAAATCAACAAGGGTATTAGGAATACTTACTTTACCAATATATACCTTGATCACTAGACTCCTTGAATCAGAGTTCTTCAAAATGCTTCTCTTACCGAGCATGAGATCTGCCAACTATCCAATAACTTGGATGGTCTTTGGGTCTTGGTTCTTCTTTTGCTTCTAAGTACATAGATCCTAAACTATTTTTGTATAAACAAGAATATCCTTGATAGCCTGCAACAAAGGAATTTTTATATTAACATTGCGTAACTGATTAAAAAAATCAAATTTAGGTTGAGAGAATTCCCTTTGTATTGGTTCAGAATGAAATTGGTTAGGAAAGGGAGGTTCTTTGACTGGCTTTGGCTTAGGTTCTTCATTAATCTTTGTAATGGTGGGCTCTTGAAGAGCCTTTCCTGATCTTAATTGAAATTCATCTAATTCTACTATATTCAGAGGATAAGTGGAGTACCTTGTATACACGGGTTATGTTGCATTATTATTGTGATTTGGGTTTGGTTGGGCTAGCATTGTTGTAGGTTTTTGTGGTTGTGTGGAATTGGCTGACTGAGTAGATGATGGTGGTATTGGTGAAAGAAATTTTTGTGGCTACTGGTATGGGTTGATCATGGGAGGAGGTGGAAATTTTGCTTGTCATGGATATGGTTGTTGGTATGGTGTGGGTTGTGGCGATTATGGTCTCCATGCTTGTTGCCATGGCTATGAAGCATATTGATAATGTGTCATCCATTGAGGGTATGACGAGGGTTTTTTCCAACCCCTATACCATCTGAGTTGATCAGGAAAAGAATTTGGTTGGCTGGCTCCAAGAGAAAGATAATCATTCATCATTCCATGGTGTAGTACTCGAGGTGGAAAAGGTCACCTAGGGGCCATCTAGTAGATAGGTTCCTCAAAATATTTCATATTAGAAACGACTACAAGAAGAGGCTTTAAGGTAGAACTTATATTAACTTCTTCTAAGGATGAAATGTTGGTTCGATTGTAAGGATAATCATTCATCATGCCATGGTGTAGTACTCGAGGTGGAAAAGGTCACCTAGGGGCCATGTAGTAGACAGGTTCCTCAAAATATTTCATATTAGAAACACCTACAAGAAGAGGCTTTAAGGTAGAACTTCTATTAACTTCTTCTAAGGATGAAATGTTTGCCCGATTGTAAGGGCAATCCTTACTACCATGTTTCTTGCAACAAGCTGGACAAACTATAGCCAAGGCCTTTTCGAATTCCTCTTGCTTCCTACATTTATAAAGAGTATCTATTTGTTTACCCATATGATTTAAAAAATCCATTTTAAGATCCTTAAGTAAATTTCCTATTTCACACTTCATTATACTTGTTGCATTACCTAGGGTATAAGTCTTACATGGATAGTTTCATCTCGAACACTCAGAGCTTGAATAATTCTTGAAAATATCATATATATTGTCAAATTCTAGTTTGGATATATTCCATTTACCTATTAAATTCAATGCTTCTATAGTATCATCTCTTTTTCCTCTAAGAATTTTTTTTTTAACATCCTCATTTAGCCCTTGTTGGTGAGATTGTTGAAGACTGAACATGAAGTGTTTGAGGTAGTCATCCATAGACTCATCTTCTTTTTGTGTCATGCAAAATATTTCATGCCAAACCTCCTTTATTTTTCAATATTCCTGGTACTTGGTTAGAAATAATTCCTTCAAGACTTCCCATGTTCTGATATTCTTGAGCTTCATAAACCAATACAGGGTTGCATCCTTTAATGTAGCTGGGAACAATTTGAATTTCTGCGTGTCACTTTGATAATCATAGTTGTGGCACAACACATCAAATTCAAAAAAAAACATATCAGGATCCTCAATCGAAAGACCACAAAAAATAGGCAAGGCAGAATGAGGAATATTCTTCCTAGGGGCATCTTGTTGAGGATGTGTGATTGGAAACTCAAAGGTAACCGGATTATTGTTGGCCAATGCACTATTATGATTGTTTTTTTTATTGATGTTTTTTTTGTTGTTATTCTTGTTGGGATCCATGAAATCTAGTGACCAAGGGGTGAAGTAGGTTTCAAATGGCTCTTGGGTCTCTAAGAATGGACCAGCTTCTGGCTCGTAAGATTCCAGAAAAAACTTTTTAAATTTTCTTCACAATACTTCGGAAGAACTTAGATGGGTACTTGTAGGTGTCTCAATGGTATTATATTCTATGACACACTTCTTGATATCAGGTTTAGGTAACTCTAATGACTTCAATTTAGTTTTCAATTTCTCCTAAGTTGAACTACTTCCTTCAATGGATGGATTTGACCTATTTTGGAATTCTTCGGGTTGTGGTCCCTTAATGGATGATTTTAATTTGGTTTTGATTTTTCTAATAAATCTCCCTCTACTGTCCCTACTATGATTCATGCAACTAAATGACTTATAGCAATACAAATAAAGAGTATTAGCATTAACAAGGCCGACAATTGTATAATCTTTCCTCTTGACATACTGGTCCTAAGTCAACTTGCTATGATTTCAGGCCTTTAATATTTGTCCCCAAAAATGATGCTAAAATGAATGGATTAAACTGTGTTTGATATTTGGGTTAAAACTATCCTTGTAATTCTATCTTAAATTGGTGAATGCATTAAGATCAATCTTTGGGAATCTCAAAATTTCCTCAGTTTACTCCTCAATGTCAATCGCAGAGCATAGGCTTGTGAAAGATATTGGGGTTGTTTGACTAAGGGTTGAACGTAGAAAGCCAAGTGGGGATGCATGTAGCTACATGAAAATTGTATTTGTTCATAAGTATGGTTTTTTGACCTCCTGTCACCTACATGACAAGAACCTGGGCTAAACAATTCGTAATAACAACATATTAAAACTATCCAATAAAACAAAAATATTATTTCTTACTAACATTAAACTACCTGAAGTAGATGAATGATGGAATGTAAAGCACTAATTAAAGTTCAAATATATTAATAAGCAATCTGATTAACACTTGTCTAAAATAATTCATTTAATCAAACTTATACAGAATAGTAAACACATTAATTAAATCTGATTGCAAAGTAGTCTACTAAATCAAATGTATCTATACCAGAATATCACAAAAAAACACATCAATCACCAATACATCAAATAATAATTCATAAAACATTAAATGGTTGTAGGCTAGAATAAAAATTGAAGATCAAAACATATTTAAAACTAAGAAAGTCTCATTACCACACAACACATAGATGCTACAACTAGTCACTAGGCGGTTGAGGAAGTGCACCCTACCTTCTTTGATTTCTAGTGAAGAAACAAAAATTTATTTTACTCTACTCAGTTCATATGCAAAAAAAGATTTCAAAATCCAATATTATCCTTATCAAAACAACTTACACATATATATTACTTATTACTAACTCAAGTCTTAGCATACATATATATAGAGATCATACGTCGTCTAGCTTATAACAGACTAATTAAAAAAATGTATGATTGTTTGGGTTGTTATGGCCTATGACCAACAACCTTTAAAAGCTTATTAAGAATAGATTTACATATTTAACATCGGTCCAAGAAAAAAGGCTTAGATCAAACTTAATCAAGAGAGGCACATGAATCATGAGATGGTTCTTATCTTCATTCCACCGATGCTCCCATTGCTCCCACAAATCATCCACCTAATCATCCCCTATTTTTCATGGTCACAAGGATAATTAGTAAATAATTAAAGGTTTTGATATATCCACAAGTTCCTATCCTCTCTTTGCATTCTATTTATCTCTACCTCATTAAAAAATAGTGAAAAGAACTACAACATATTCTATAGGAACAAAGAGGTAAAAAGGTAAACAAAGGGGTAAAAATAAAGACACATATATCCCTCATCATGACTATAGAGAGAGAATGGTAGAATCTAAGCTAGTAGACTATGTAGAATGAGATGGTGTGGATGCACTGATACGATAGGGTGAGTTACATGGGACACTATGGACTATGCATGATATGTCTACCATGAGTAGACCCTAGTCACAAACCTTCATCTCTTGACGGGCATGGATACCACATCCTGAGCGAGCTAGTAGTCATAGGCCATAGTGACATTGTACTATTTGATTAGATGTATTAAATTTTTTGATATATATATGAGCATGCTTGGATTTATTTTTATGTGCTAGATGATAATGTGACTCATTAAATAATCTTTGTTAAAATATTCAATAAATATCTTCATGATCTAACATGTCTTTTCTTAAGCTTTCTCAAATTTATGAGGTAGTATGTTATACCAAATTAAATGCACTTATGATTTAATTGTGGAATATTAAATGAAAATAAGGATTTAACCTAACATAACATACACCATAAGTTTTGAATAGCATGATACCTAAAGTAAGATTCGAAAACAACCCTAGACCCACCACTCCACAATTCAAGGCACGATAAGCTAGGTGTCAGGAATAAAGAAATCATGAGAGACAATGACATACTATCCATTTTCTCTAACAACACTACTCTAAGAACTCACACTATTCAAAAAGGATAGGCATAGTACTAACGTAAATGGATGGCATTAATACATTCTTGAAGAGGTGTACTATCCATTTAAAATATCAGGTATGCTCTAGACCCATAAATTTCTTGAACTACATAAGGTCCTAACCAATTAGGGCTAAACTATCCTTTCTCTATCAAGTGAGCATTTAAATTTTTTTGATTCTTGTATAGCACCAAATCACCCTTGTTAAATGAGTGAGGGATGACATGGTAATTATAACTTCATTGCATTTTCTTATGGTAAGCTTGAAGATGTTCGAGGGCATTGATGGACCTTTCATCGAGCATTTCAAGTTTGTGTAATCATTTTTTCCTATAAGTGTTGTCATCAATTATCCCTTGAGGAGTGATTCTTAAGGAGGGAATCTCTAACTCCAATAACATAATTACCTCAGCACCATAAAGAAGGTTACAAGGTATGTTTCCTATTGAAGCTCTAATACTAGTACGATAATCCCATAATGTGTATGTTTAATTATGTACGCCAATCTTTATTATGTGTGTTTATTGTTTTTCTTAGGATTTGATCAACAGTTTTATTAGTTGATGCAACTTGTCCATTAAATTGTGGGTAGTATGGCATTGAGAATCAATGTTGTATATTAAATGTTTCCAAGAAATTCATCACATCATTGTTCTTAAATAGTGTTCCATTGTTTGAAACTAACATGGAAGGAAGTCCAAAGCGAGCAATAATGTGTTCTAATATTAAATGGCAAATCACATCAACAATTTTTGAGCATAAAGGAATAGCTTCTACCAATTTCATGAAATAATATATTATTGTGATTATAAATGTGTGTCCTACGGATGAAGGTGGAGATATTTTTCCAATAATATCCAAACCCCAAACTGAGAATGGCCAAATAGGAACTTGTGCATGAAGCTCGGAGGCAGGAGCATGGATTAAGTTTTGATGCTCTTGACACCTTATGACATTTCTTAATGTATTTGAAGGAATCTTCTTCCATATTTTTCTAATAGTATCCCATGCAAATTAGATTTTGAACTAATGATCTTCCTCCAAAATACACCCCACAAGCACCTACATGAGCTTGTTCAAGTGCTATAGGATTTTAGATTGTTTAAGACATCTAAGAAAAGGAACATCAAAGGACCTTTTATATAGGATGTCCACCAGGATAATGTATCTAGATGTAAATTTTCAAAGATGAGATTGAGTATTTTTATTTTTTGGCTCAAGAAAGGTACCATCTTTCAAATAATTGAATATTGTATCATACCATTCACTTGAGTTTTCGATTGTTGTTGGTAATACTTCATCTACTTTATTGTCAATTGATGGTTTCATTATTGTATGCACAATGAAGGTGTAGTCTTTTCAAGGATCTTGAGGGTATATAAGAGAAGTTACACTTGCCATTGCATCTACATGACGATTATCTTTTCGAGTGATGTTATCAATGGTAAATGATTCAAACTTCTTTAATAATTTCATTATGAGATCCTTGTATTTTGATAATTTTTCATACTTTGTTTGATATGTTCCATTATTTGTTTGATGAATAATTGTTAATTTCTAAATATCTTAATGTATCTAGCTCCCATAACTAGAGCGACACACGACAATGAGTAACGCTTCATACTCAACACTATTGTTTGTACATAGGAAGTTTAATTGATATGATAAGGGAATAGGCTCTTTTGTGGGTGGTTTTATTATAACCCCTATGTCAGAGCTAGTCCTGCACTTAGATCCATCAAAATACAATTCCCATGTATCTTCTTTGATTTTCAACAAGTTATCATCAAGGAAATAATCATTACTAGGTAACAATAAAGTAGAAGGAGCATCAACCAACTGGTCAATCAAGGCTTGACCCTTAAGGAGCATCAACCAACTGGTCAGTCAACAACATTACCCACTTAGCTAACCATCCTGATAAGTCTATTTTAGTGAAAAGGTGTTTTAAAGGGTCAAACTTCATCATCATTTGTATGTCAACATGCAATACGTGATGACTCAACATACTGGTAGTGAATAAAAGAGCCAAGCATAGTTTTTCTATTGTTATGTATCATCTCTCATAATCAATCAATGTTCAACTAATATAAAAAAGAGGATTCTCTTTGCCATTTTCATCTTGTTGAGTGAACAATGTTGCAAGAGCATGGGTTGATAGTGATGTACAAAGGATGAACGGTTTGTTTTGCATGGAAGGTTGCAAAACAGGTGGAGTGACAAGATAATCTTTCAAAATCTCAAAAGCATGTTTACAATCTTCATTCTAATAAAAAAGTATGCCTTTCTTGAGGAGATGTGTAAATTTTAACATTCGATCTACTAAGGATGTTACAAAATGTCAGATGGCCTAAATTTTTCCTTGTAAGGTATGTAATTGAAAGATATTTCTAGGAGGTGCCATGTTTTACTATATCATCAATTTTCTTTGTGTCCACCTTGATGCCTCTGTGAGATATGATAAAACCTAAAATAATTCCACTATCCACATCAAAGACACTTTTTTGGATTCAATCTCATGTTGTATTTTTGAACTCATTCAAAGATCTTTTGAAGGACGTGGACATTATCTTGTCTTGTTAAATGTTTGGCTAGAATTGTTGGCAGATGGTCAACACTCCCCTCTGGATTCATAACATGGACTAACCACCTCCTGTGGATCTTTTAGATCTAGCAGTTGTATCGAGAATTAATAGTTTGATCTTTTGGTGCAACAAAAATTGTGGGCCAACAATTGGTATCAGATCCAAAGTTGTCAAGTTTGAAACCCCTTGGGTAACACAGAGGGGGAGTTTATTGGAAGATGGTCAACACTCCTCTTGAAATTCTTGACATGGACTAACTGCCCCCGATGAATCCATTAACTATGGAAGTTGTATCGAGCATTAATAGGTCGATCTTTTGGTCCAACGACAACTGTGAGCCAATAAGAATATCATCAACATAGTCTTATAAAATTTTATGTATGTAATCAAGAAATATCAGTGTCATAAATCATTGATATGTTGTGCCTGCGTTATTTAATCCAAAAGGCATCATAAACCAAAAAAATTTTCCCCAAATAGTTGTGAGTTTTGTTTTTTATTGATCTTGAGGGTTGATGAAAATTTGATTGTATCTAGAAAATCCATCCATTAATGAAAATAAAGCATTTCTTGCAGTCGATTCTATGATCATATCAATATTAGGAAGGGGAAATTCATCTTTTAAATATTTTTTATTCAAATCACAAAAAATTGTACACATCCTAATATGATTGTCAGGTTTTGCGACTACAACAATGTTTGAGGTCCAAGAAGAATAATCTATAGGTCTTATGAAACCAACCTCAAGGAGTTTTTCAATTTCTTCCTTGACTAGCAAAGCTATTTTAGGATTCATTTTTTGAATATTTTGTCTAATGGGCTTATCATTTTCAGCAAGGACTATATTGTGTGTTAAAATCTTAGGATCAATTCCGAGCATATCCAAGAATTTTTTTAAGGAAAGTAATGAAGGAGATTTGCAGTATCCTCTTGTTCTCCATCATTGAGGAATTTCCCAATATTAATCAATTTCTCTTTATCATTGATGTACATTGATATATCCATGGTATCCCTTAATGAGAGAGCATTTGATCTCAAAAATTCAAGATTGTATTCTTCATTATTCATGTATATCTCACCATTTTCTCCATCTTTTTGTTTGGTGCTAATCATAGCACATGTAACCTTTTCCTTTTGAGGAGTAGAATATTTATCATAAACTCCTAACATATTTTTCAAGGTTTCATCATTTTTAAAGTATTCCTAGGATGGTTCAGAATCCATATGAAGCAATTCTAGATGTTTCAAAGTGAGATTGATTTTTGGTTTGCACATAATGGTGTTTATGTTTAATGAAGGTCTCTTGTTTTCTTGCATTATTTCGAAGGACATTATCCCAAACCATTTTTCATTTCTTGCATTTTAGGTTCCATAGGAACATGAATCCCTTGATCTTTATTTCCACATCCCTTTCCATTATAACCTATTTTCTTCACAAGTTCATAATCTCTCCCATAAAGTTTTTCCATTTCTTTTGGGTTTGGTGATTGTTGATAATCTATCTCATCATTGTTCATTGTGTAGCTTGTGTCTTCTTCAAGAGTAGATGAGGTAGATTCTTGTGAGTTTTATCCCGATTTTTGTGTTGACATAACCATTGGTTGCTTCTTTTTTTTCATCATCTCTTCTTGTGATTATATATTCTCCCATAAATGAAGGTATGAATTCCAAGGAACCCCAATCATAATTTTCTAGTTTTGACACTATCTCCATCTCTTGTGCTTCCTATTTTATAGGTTCAGTTTTCTATGTTGGAATTAATGTTTTTAGAGGACTGGTGTTTCCTTTGTCAATTTAAAAAAAAAAAAAAAGCTCGGGGTCCATTTAAATTTGGTATATCTTGTTTTTATAGGCATACGTCATGATACGATGAAGAGTCGAAGGCACCACATGCGTCTCATGAATCCATGGTCTTCCTAAAAGAAGATTGTATGAAGGTCATGAGGCATAACATGAATAGTTTGTAAGGTAGCCTTTTTGGCTGAAATAGGAAAAGTAATCACAACAAGCAGTTGCTTTCCTATATTATCAAATCCTTGAATCAATAAGGAATCAGGTTTCATTTTTAATTTATCCACTCCCAACTTATCTAAGAGGTTCACACTACACACATTCAGGGCTAAGACATTATCAATATTCTTGTGGTATTGTATCTGGCTATTATCATGAATGCATCATATTTCTTTTTTATTTCCAAGGGAGGGAGCTCATGTTGGTGAAAGGTAATGTCTACATTAATTGTATTCATTCTTTGTATTAGAGTTGCCATATTGTTTGCATTTGTACTAGGATAAATGACCACTTGTTGTAAGGTTGTTTGAAGCATGGTGTGGTAACTAGGTGAGGTTTGAATAAGATCCCATAAGGAAATCTTAGTAGGATTATTCTTAAGTTATTTAATAATATCATACTCATTTCCATTGTGTGATGGTAAATGAGGAGAACTAGGCAATATAGGATTAAAAAATGGTAAAAAAATAGGATTAGGTTGAGGTTGTTTATTATTCCTTGTGTTATATGTATGATCAACGATATTATAACTTGATTGTTGCAACACATGTTTTTTAGGTGCTTCAAGGATAAGGATAAGTTTGTTTGCAAGTTGAGATTTGTTTGAAGGTGGATAAAGGATAAGTTGAGGTTGAATGAAATTTAATTCTCTTTGTTTAGGTGTGTTTGAACAAGCCTTAGTGGATGAAACTTGTGAGATTAAGTCTGCAAGGGATTTATATAACATATTAAATTCATCACTACTAAAAGGCTTGAGGGTTACTCTAACTTGGACAAAGCGTTTTGACATACTTTAAATAACCATGAACCTATGATTATTTAGATTTAATGTTTTTTGTTTTTTTGTTTTGGTTTGTTAAAGAATGTAAAATGAAATCTATGTCTAGCAAAGTGAAAGTGCATTAGTCTATCTTTATGAATAAACTGCAAACATGAACTATGGAAATGCATTAAATAGTAAATTGGAAAACTGAAACAAAAAACTAACAACAACAAACAAAAGCACATAAATTCATTGATTAACCCTCAAAACTGTAACCTCAAACTCCATATGGACTAAGATTCCAAGGAGGGTGTCTTGGTCCTCCTAATGAAATCTAGAGGTTCTATAAATTGGAACAGATACCACACAACATAGAGAGGATTCTAGACCAAAAACCTTGAGAGGGACTAAGATTCTAGTAAGTGTGTTTTAGTCCCAATAAAGGTTTTTTCCAAAAAAATAGGAAGGTCTAAGTTGTAAATAGTGTTCCCAGGTTGCCTATTGAGAACTTGATGTTTAGAAAAAAGAAAAGTATGCAAATGAATGCAAGATAAAGTAACTAATGACAAGCAATTGAATGCAAAGTTGAATGATTTAAATAAAAAAAAATTGAAAGCAATAACAATGTTTCTAAATGCAATTAGGATGATGAACAATGCACTTTTAAGTTTTTCAATGAGATAAGATGATGCAAGAAAGAAAAAATGAAACTTGTATGCACTTTTACTAATGCGAAAATGAGAAACCCTAGATGAAATTATACTAAGTATAAGAAACCCTAGATGCAATTTCACTAATGCAAGATGCAATGCAAGAATGAATGCAACCTAGATCTAGAATTTTAATGGACTCCAAATCAAAAAATGAATTCTCAAAGATGTTGGGTTCACCAAAACGAACAATAGGGGAAATAGAATGGATGGGAGCCAACTTATTGTCCTATTGCCACTCAAGGATGTCCTAGGAATCCTAATTGGATTGACTATCAACCTCAAAGGTGCGTCAATTCTCCACAAGGAAGACCTAGGAAGGGTTCTTTTAAGCTTTGAGGGGTTCACCACCAAGTAAAGGCTTGGAAAAGACACATAAACATTCAACTCACAAAACCTAACAATGTTGTAATGAAGGATTATTTTCTGCAAGGTTCAAATTGGATTAGTAACACATGCAAGTTAATAAAAAAATCAAACAATCGAATGCAAAGGAGAAATGTAAAGAAATGCAAGAAACTGGAAAGATCTCACTCATTCCTATGCTCCATGACTGATTTCCATTGTACCTCCTCAAGCTTTGTTGTGATAATGGATGCCCTCATATTTGTGAGCAAACTCTATATGCCTAGTCTTAACAAAGCCTTTGAAGGATTTATAAAATAAACTAATATGCAAACTAGAAATTCAATCCTAATATGTTAGTTATCAATAAGCCTAAAGATGATATGATATTGACAATAAACAAGATTCTAAAATAATAAGAGATAGCCAAAAATGAGATCAAGATTGTCATTTTATAGAAAATACAATCTTGAATGGACATATGAGATGAGATATTGAGAAATGCCCTAGAATCAATGGTTAAGATTCAAAATGGAAACTCTCAATTAGGGTTAGGGTAAAATCCCCAAATGTGTGGACGAGATTTAATTTAAGAAATTAAATCAATGGTGGAGAATAAATGTGACATTGAGATGAAATTAGTAAAAATCAAGAGATAAGGAGATGAGATTTTAGGAAATCAGTAATTTTAGCAATTACTTGATTCGTAGAAGAATAATTCTATTTTGAATTAAATTAATTCAAAATATGGATTTGTGAGATAATGAGTAATTGATTTTCGCAATTAATTACTAAAAGAAGAATCGTTTAACTATGTGAGACATTTTTAAATGATTTGTTTTATTTAAAAATAAAGAAGTGTCGCTTACAACAATTAAATAATTAAAAATAACTATTTAATTTAGAAGAAGTAGTTAATTAATTAAATAAAATAGAAAATCTATTTAATTAAGAGGATTTAGGGATTAGGGACATATTAAATGAATATATTTAAAATATATTTATTTAATAATCAAGAGGACATTAATGACAAGGATTAATTAAATAAATGGGACTTTATTTAATTATAAGAAGACTTTGATAATTAGTGACACATTAATAAATAAATAAGATTTATTTATTTGATAATCATGAAGAATGAAAGATCATGAATTAATTAAATAATTATAAATTATTTAATTAATAGTTGAATGTGGGTTAAAACATAATTACAGAGATATAATCATGTTATGACGAAAGGTGGTAAAATAGTGGTCGCAGGCCTAAGTCATTTTTAGGTGTCTACATTTGCCCCTCTTTGTCATATTGCATCTTGTCAAATTGTGGCAAAGAAAAAAAGTGCAAAATATGCCCTAGTGAGGGTATAGAATGGCTATGCCCCCTCGGGAAATTTTTTGAATTTCAACCCAAGGTCAGAAAAAATTGGAAAATATCCTGACTAATTCAATCAATGACCAGAAAAGTGATGGAGCGATCCGATTTAGAAACGAAGGACATTAAGCTAGCTAAAATGTCAGTCAGAGGAGGTCAAATGAGCCTCCAGTACAACCTAATATGTCAAAACCCTAATTTTCAGCCTATAAATAGGTGAAAAATGTCAATCCAAGTGTCATTTGCTCATTTGTCATATAGGAATTTTAGAAATCAGAGCTCAGAGAGACGATGGTGATTCCAGTGACTACCCACTGTGGATACCGCGTGTAGAAATTTTGATGACCTGAGGGCGCAGAGGCATCACTAAGTACCCTATCCCCCTTGTCAAATTTTGAATTTAATGCATTTATTAGGGCTTTAGGGGGGGTAATCAAATGCATTGCGATGCAAATGATGTCACATAAACTGCAAATGCCTTCGCGTTTGATGCATTTTCTTGTGTCGTGACGCAAGTGCACTGAGTAGGTTAGGTTAAGTTGTTTGATTGTGCATCTACAAGGGGAAATGACACAATCACCAGGCTGCGATGCAAGTGACGCTTTGGTGACACATATGTGATTTTGTGATGCAATTGACAAGTCAAATGATGCATTTGTCAAATCGCAATGCAATTGTCATGCCAAAAGATGGATTCATTGTTAGATTGTGCATTTGTTAGCTTGAACGATGCATTTGTTGTTAGGTTGTGCATTTGCTAGCCAGAACGACACATTCAACATATTGCAACACAATTGTCATGTGCAGAGCTGCAATTTGCTAATTGTGGCACATTTGTGGTCAATGCGATGCAATTGCTGTTGACCATAGTTGACTTTTGTTGACCTTGTGCCGAGATTAGTTTGAATGTACCCATGATTTCTTAGTAGTAATAACCTTTCAACAATGTTGCCCAATATGTGCTAATCCTTGGTCTCTCTTGTGCAGAGTTGGCTTGTGTTGATTTACACCTAGGAGTTCAGGCCGATGACATATGCCTTTAGAGATCACCTGAGTGATAGACAGAGGCAACGAATGATGGCACTAGGTATGTACCATATCGCCTATATGCCCATTATTCGGGAAAACAGGGGTTTGTTGACATCTCTTTATGAGAGGTGGCACTTAGAGACCTACTCATTTCACCTACCTACTAGAGAGGCGACAGTGACCTTGGAGGACATCTACCATATTCTTTGCATTCTGATTAGTGGAGAGAGAGTTTTCTATGATCTGTACCAAGGGCGCTAGGCCCTATTAGAGATATACGAGGATACCGATGGTGCCCAATTGGGCATTGATGGTTATGAGATCAGTTGGGATGTTGTAGCTGACCGATTTCCTAGTTGGGATGCCATGTTGATAACACTGATTGTTGGATTACTGATTCCAGATCATCGTGGTCATGGATTCCCCATTGGATGGGGGGATGTATTGGTTTGTATGTGAGCATAGAGGATAGTTTTCGCCTGGGGGCCTTGTTTGCTGGCCATGCTTTATCATCAGCTGCATGAGGTTGTCTACCATGAGGGCCATAGTATCAGCTATGAGAGTACCCTTCTGATGATCTGGGAATGGGAGCACATTTTTGTCTTCCGACCACTAGTACAGATGCAACAGTTGGGCAATGGGATGCCATACATCTACCTGTATGTGGGTTCAATTAACTAGAATCATGTGGGAGATACCAGTTATTAGCATCATAGGATTGACATCATGATCAATTGTGTCTGGAGACCTTACAAAGATTGCAGTCAGTGGCCTGATGAGGATGGGCATTTATCCTTTTGCAGATAGTTTCGATATTTTATTGCTCGCACGATACATACCCTATGGATTATTGAGATGTACCTACCCCAACGGGTACTATGATAGTTTGGAGAGTAGTAGGACATCCCAGTAGGAATGACATAATATGCATGTTCTTCTAGGCAAACCATGTGGGGGTCACCCATATTAGTGACAGTGGCTGAGCAGTAGGTAGATGGCCTAGTTGCAGTTTCATGGGCATGGAGGGGGGTTCCAGCAGATCTAGGGACATCTTCCGAGTTCGATGCCTGGTGGTAGATTCACCGGTCCATCCCATTGATAGATCTAGATGGTTCACCGCCTATCAACTAGAGATCACTCACCCTAAGGGTACAGAGGAGAGGTTGGGGTGGCAAGGATGGAGGCAGAGATGGTAGAGGTGCCGAGGGTAGAGATGGAGGCAAGGGAGGTGGGGGAGATGGTAGGAGTTCCAAGAGGAGGAGAGATGATAGAGGGTGAAGGCATCCCAGGAGATTCAGGCAGAGAGTGGGTGGTGCACCATTGTCACCCATTCGAGAGTTGGGTGAGGGGAGAGAGTAGAAGGTGAGGGCTGGGGAGGTTAGATGTGGAGAGGAGGAGGTGGAAGTGAGGGCTGAGGAGGTTATAGGTGGAGCGGAGGAGAGGGAAAAGGAGGATGCATTTGTCGAGGGACACCCTCTTGATATAGATGTGGAGGAGAGGGATGAGGATGAGACAGACCAGAGATTATAGGAGAGGATGATTATCAGTGATGAGGAGGGTGATAGATCACCCATTTTGCTTGTCGATGCTACTATTGATCAGCGGATCACAAATTTGGAGAGTAGAATTGATGCGGCCTTGTCTTAGAACAAGGCCTTGGCAATGGAGTTAGAGGTTACTCAGGTGGAGAGAGATCAAGATGTCCTCTGACAGCAGGAGTCAGATCGGTGGGTGACAAATTTTTTTGAGTTATGCTTAGGGCTGACAGGAGACATGGCTCCGGAGTTGGCTAGGATAGTAGAGAGCAGGGGCTAGTACAAGGCTTTATATGATCAGGTCATTCCACCAGATCGACAAGACCCAGGGTTGTCTCGATCCTATAGGAGGACAAAAAGTGGTACCTAGACACACAGTAGTAGTCAAACAATCATTGGGGGCTCAGCTACATCGTAAACATCAGGCCATAGTCATAGGTCATAGCATGGGCATAGATCAGTGTCATCAGGACACCAGGTAGAGCAAAGCCAACCTCCTGTTACTGATCCTATGAGATCTCAGAGTGAGACATAGGACATGACACCTATTCAAGTCACATTTCACTTAATGAGTCAGCCACAACCACCTCGCAGTTCTCCTCCATGGGACGAAGGGGACCATCATAGGACTGATTTTTAGACACTTGTATATTTTGATATTCGAGCCTACGAGCTCCAATTTTTGGGATATCATACGCCTCTATCCTATGACATGACATTATTTTTTGAGATTATATATCTATGCGATGCAGTTTTGATGTGGCCTATATGATGTTATGTGTTATGGTATTATAATGCTTTATCAAATGTTTATGTGATGCTTTTATGATGCTATGAGGTTTATGGATATTATGCTTATGTTTATGAATGCAATTATGTGGTTACGTATGTATGAATTTATGTAATGTGATGATGATGTGATTGGTATATGCTAATGCAAATGCTTATTTATGATGCTTATATGTTGATGCAAATGATGGCTTTATGATGTGAGATGGATGAATGTAAATGATAGCATTATGAAATGTGAGATGTGATTACAAAATGCTCATGCAGTCATGTATGCAACTTTGTTTTTTTGTATGTCACAGGATATCATCAGAGAAAGATAGAAAGAGAACATGAAGATTGATGTTAGTGCGAAGAAAGATATGTATGTTAGTGCAGAAATTAAAATCCTTCAAAGCTTTGCTATAGTACTATCCTAGTTGTTTCTCTTTAATCATCATTGGGCAAAAAATGTCATGATGCCTGACAAACACTATGATATGATGTAGATCAAAGTGTGCAAGGTTGAACCATCACATAGATCAACAGTCACAGACAAGGATGATCGTGACTCATACAAGGAAAACAATTTCCCGTAGTCACTTTGTCATGACCAGCCACTGGAAAAGACAAACCAATCATGCAACATTGTTGCACCTCTAAATCTTGATGTTAGGACATCCTTGAGAAACTAGCCACATTATAATAAAGAAAACAGACAGTAAAAGCATCGTACTACGTCATTACTTCTCTAAATCCTGAAGTCAGAACATCCTGGAGAAACTAATAGTAGAGTAATAAGCAGACAAGGATAATCATCATGGTATGTGGTCGTTCCTAGGACATAAGGAACTAATATCATGATAATCATCAAAAGACAGAAATTTTTTTGCCAAGTGCTTGCCCAGTGTTTTAATGTCAAGCAATATCAAATTCAGGAAGGACACATCCTGAAGGATGTTGATATCTAGGAGATTGATTCTCAGAGTTAAGAGAATCCATCAAAATTCTAGATGAGGATGATGATGCTTAGGAAGGACACATCCACAAGTATAAAGAAATGACAAGAGTTGCTTTTCAGAAGGACATATTTGAAGAAGAAACCACAAATTTTGCTAGGGTGAATTGTCTTGATAGGATTTTGAGCATATGTCATTACTGACATGTTGATTTGACTGAAAGTGTTGATGAAATAGATTACCAATAGACTGATAGCTCGAGATTGACATAAGATTTGCTTGATTTGAAGATAGTTTGATGTTTGTGAAAATGTTGTACCATGAACCCTAATGGACTGATGTAGTGTGGCTTCAGGGGTCCATCGATTGATGGCCTTGCCTACATCATGCACTTAGAGACCTCGTAGTTCACCATGACCAATGACATTGTCCAAAGGCCAGAAGATTGAATCATGATTTTTTTTTGACAAGCCTAGAAATACTGACCTAAAGTCTTAGGGATTATAACTTCAGCAGAGATGATTTTGATATGCTTGTAAATGATTTAAGGCATTTTGTTGCCTTTCTTGTAACATTTCTAGCTCATGTAGGTGAGTATGTCTGTACTCTTCATCATCAATCATTCCTTTCAAGGATAATTAGAGAGAAGGAATTTTGACCTCAATGAGCAATATGGCCTTAGATCCATAGACCAGGGAAAATGGAGTGGCTCCAGTGGGGGTACGAATGCTAGTAAGATAGGCCCATAAAGCAAGATTAAGTTGTAGGTGCCAATCTCGGCCAATGTCAGTGATGATCCTCTTTAGAATGCAAAGAATTGTTTTGTTGGATGCCTTAGCTTGGTTGTTACCTTGTGGATAATATGGTGTTGGATGTGGAATCGCTCACAGAGTTCATGAATGTCCTAATTTTTGAATGAACTACTGTGATCTATGATGATGGATAATGGGACACCATATCAGAAGATAATGTAATTTAGAATAAACTTGGATACTTGCTTACCGGTGATGTAAGTGAGAGGGATGGCTTCAATCCACTTAGTAAAGTACTCAGTGGCAGTAATTATGAATTTATGGCCGTTAGAAGAGGATGGATGGATTTTTCCCACGACGTTGAGTCCCCATTGTGTGAAAGGCCATGGAGAAGTGATCAGTCTCAACTCCTATGTAGGTGCATGGATCAGGTCACTACTAACCTGAAATTTCCAACATGTTCTGAAAAATTGAAGAGCATCCTTTTCCAATGTTGGCCAGTAGTATCCAAGTCTGGTGACTTTTTGAGCTAATGTTGGACCACTCGAATGAGATCCACATATACCCTCATGCACTTCACATAAAGTTGTTTGGGCTTCATCAGTGTCGAGACAATGAAGAAGGGTGTTATCAAAGCCGTGGTGGTATAGGGTGTCACTGATGATGGTATGTCTAGCCATTTTTTGGATAAAGGACTTTCTTTGGTTGTTGGAAAGGTTAGGTGGGAGGATCTGTGATTTAAGATAGTCATAGATGTCTTGATACCAAGGCAAACTAGGACAAACAATCTCACACACCATTGCTGACTCTAGAATATCATATGCAGGCATCAAAAGTTGTTCCACTAAGAATTCAAACTAACACATTCTTAGGGATATCTAAAAGAGATCCAATTGTAGCCATTGCATTAGCTACCTTATTTTGTGTCCTTGGGATTTGTTCAAATGTAATCATGTTGAAGTAGATCAGGAAACTATCCACCATGCGCTTGTAAGGAATCAAATTTTCATCCTTTGTGTCATAATCATCATTTACCTATTTGATGACTAACTAAGAATCTCTGAATATGAGCAATGTCTAAATTTTCCATTGGATTTCTATCTTGAGACCTATGACCAATGCCTCGTATTCTGCAATATTATTTTTACAAGGGAAGGCGATCCGAAATGATTTAGGAATTGAATCCCCTTGTGGTGTGATAAATAATATGCTAGCTCCTGAGTCGTGACCAGTGTGGGACCCATCAAAGTATAGTTTCCATGGTAAAGATGGTTCTACGTGAAAGATCGACTCATTAGGAAAATTAGTTATCAATGGATGAGTGGCCTGGATTGGTGCATCTACTAGTTGATCTACTATTACTTGACCTTTTATTTCCTTGCACTCCACATATTGTATGTCATACTCACTTAATATCATGACCCACTTCGCCAAGCAACCTATCAATGCTGCTCAATAGTAGAGATATTTTAGTGGGTCAATTTTAGCTACCAAATGTGTTTGATGGCTCATCATATAGTGACTTAGTTTCTGTGCTGCAAAGATAACTCCAAGGCATGCTTGTTCAATGGTTCTATAGTTGAGCTCAGATCCTATCAGTGTTCGACTGATGTAGTATATGGCTAGTTCTTTCTCTTCATTATCATTTTGTGCCAATAATGCCCGTAGTGCATTTGTAGTCGTGGAGACATACAAAATCAATGGCTTGCCATCAATAGGCAGAATGAGAACTAGTGGTGTCAAAAGATATTCCTTAATTTTTTCAAAGGCTATGTGCCACTTATCTATCCATATGAAAGGAATACTTTTGCATAGCATATATTGGAATGGTTGACACTTGTTTACCAACTGTGCAATGAAGCGACGAATAGACTGCAATCTGCCCTAAAGTGTGTGCAACTCATTGATTCCCTTTGGTGGAGGCATGTCTAGAATTGCTTTTACTTTTGTGGGATCAACCTCAATGCCTCATCGCGAAGCTATGTATCCCAGCAGCTTGCTTGAAGTGACTCCAAAGACACATTTTTTTGGGTTCAAACGAACCTTGTAATCCTCAAGCTATCTAAATATTTTTTCTAAGACTTTGAGATGATCTTTCCTTGTCAAATTTTTTTCCAATAGGTCATCCACATAATCTTCCATTAAGATATGCATCATGTCATGAAATATTGTTGTCATAGCCCTCTGGTATGTGGCACCTGCATTTTTTAAGCCAAAAGGCATGACATTCCAATAGTATGTTCCCCATGGGTAGGTGAATGTCATTTTATGTTGATCTTCTATTGCAATTCGTATTTGATTATAGCCTGAAAAACCATCCATGAGAGATAGCATCTCATACCCTGCCATGAGATTAACAATCATGTCTATATTTGGTAAGGGGGAGTCATCCTTTGGGCAAGCCTTATTTAAATCTTTGAAATCCATGCAAATACGGATTTGTAACCAAGACAATGTTGGATATCCAATTAGCATAGTCTATTGACCTTATGAACTCAACATCTAGTAACTTTTTTAATTCAACTTTTACCATTAGGGCAATCAATGGATGCATTTTTCCCAACTTTTGTTTGATCGCCTTGATTCTTGGGATTAGAGGAAGATGATGTACCAATTCAGGATCAAGGCCTGGCATGTCAGCATATGATCATGCAAAGTTAACTTTCTTGTTGGTGAAGAATTGTTGAAATTCGGGTTTTTCTTCCTCTGACAATGATGCAGCCAAGAGAATCATTTTGAGATTCTCTAGTGTGGCTATGTTAACTTCCAATGTGTCTTCAATGAGCATAGCTGATTTTTTCTATGTTACAAGAAGAAATTCCAATCCTCCATCCTTAGGTGCCTAAAAGAGGTTTTCACCTTCAGATATGTCCTTTGTTTTTACTATTTTACTATTAGAAGGTGCCTTGTGGTTTTCACCTAAAGACATTTTTTATTTTTTTTGTTCTTTGTATTTTTGTGACTAGAGGATTGCATAGTCTCCCTGAAATAATTTGCACAATCTAGATCAATGGAAAACCCTATTTTGTGATCACCCCATGGAATACCTTCGTGGAGCCCCATGAATTCTGCGATTGCCTCATCATTCTAAAAAATTTCCATCACTAGTGGATCTTGTTGGTTCTAGTCGATTAGTTGTGGGTAAACAAAAGGGATCCCATCATCAGTGTCAGTGAAGGATGGGGAGGATGCAAAAAGTGTACAAATTGAAGCCTCAAGTGTAAAGGAAAAGTTTTTAATTTTAACTTCCGTGTCAGATGCGATAGATGGACCATATTCCAAGTCAAATGAATCGAATTCAAAATCATAATATGGGATAAAATTATCAACATCGCGACTAGTGGTTGGCATTTCAGAAGAATGAATAGCAGGCTTAGTTAGGTTAGGCTCATGGGTGGGCTCAGGCATGGGGTGGGATGACTCTAGTGTTATTGATGACACCTAATGTTCTTCTGGATTCCAAGGAATGCTTACCCATTCCTTATTTTTGGAACATCGGTCGATAGGGTCAATGTTATATTGCAGAATCATTCTTCAAAAGGGAGTTGACCAAGATCTAGGAATAGTTCATCAATGTCATAGTCACGTAGGGTTTTTTCCAATCCCCATTCCCATTCATTTGAGTCAATTTTGGTAAGGGATTCTTCACATGTCTCGAAACTTTCTATAGTCGTTATGCCCTTACTTGAAAGTTCATGGGTACACTGGTCATCAGTTCTGAATTGGTCAAACCCTAACTCCATATTTCTTGGTCTTGCAGTCATGATAATAGGTTCCCTGCTTCCATTGTTATTCTTTCCAAGGCCACTTGTGCCGTCAAAACCTAGGTCTTTGCATATATCATAGCCTTTTCCATAGAGATGCAACGGTAGTGGAGATAACTTTGTTGGGTCTTTGTAGATCCAGTTATCTATGTTGATAATGAATTCATTACCCATATCGCCCCACCGTGTAAAAACACTTTTTGGTGGGACTTTCAAATTTGTTTTGGGCTCGACTGCAAAACATGGTCTACCATAGACTTTAAGTGGCTTCAGTATTGTGGTGATACAGTAAGCTGCTTGTGCCATCAAAACCTAGGTCTTTGCATATATCATAGCCTTCTCCATAGAGATACAACGGTAGTGGAGATAACTTTGTTGGGTCTTTGTAGATCTAGTTATCTATGTTGATAATGAATTCATTACCCATATCACCCCACCGTGTAAAAACACTTTTTGGTGGGACTTTCAAATTTTTTTTGGGCTCGACTGCAAAATATGGTCTACCATAGACTTTAAGCGGCTTCGGTATTGTGGTGATATAGTAAGCCGTATTCAATTTGAATTCCCCATAGCCAAGGTCCTGGATCTACAAGTCTTTACTTGGTATGGAGGCCGAGGAAGATGGTGTGGTAGAAGGTGATGGAATGGATGATTTGGTAAGTGCAGATGGGTCAATATATTTGGAGGAATTGGAGGTTGAGGCTTCCTGATTGATGGGTACCTAGTGCTCGGGATTAGCTCACAGATTGGTACAACATTGAATTGGATCAGGATCCCCTGGTATAGTGATTTCAGTACCATCAAAAGGGAATTTCAGGCATTGATGGTATGTGGATGGAATGGCCTTTAGAGCATGAATCCATGGGTGACCAAGTAAGATATCATAATGTATGTCATGATCTAGGACCTAGCATGTTGTATCTATGATAACTGGTCCTACCTGGAGTGGAATTGTAATGACACCTGTAGAAATATGTTCTTCATCATCATATGCCTTGATGACAATGCTCTTGCTAGCATCTACAGATGCATCAGAGAAACCAAGAGCTTTAACCAATTTTAGAGAGAAAATGTTCAATCCTACTCCACCATCTACTAATATTCGTCTAACCTTATGCTTGTGGACAAAAACCTCAATGTGAAGGGCATCATTATGGGATGGTTTGGGCGAGGAATAGTCACTGCCTAAAAAGGTGATGTGATGAGGCGAGTTCAGATATCTGACCATAGTCTCAAAGTGGTTGACATCAATGTTGGTTGGGATAGATGACTCTTGTAGGACTTTATCCAAGATGGCCTTATGTGTGGGTGAGATACGAATAGTTCAAGAATGGATATCTAAGCTAGTGTTTTATTCAATTGCTTAATAATGTTGAACTCCAGTTTTGGGTTTGACTGTTTGGTGGATGGACCAGGTATGGTGATTTTAGGTTGACATGTAGAAGGACCCGAGATAGTGACCTTTCCTTTATGCATAGTGACATTGCATTCAGGGGCCTTTTTAATGTTAATGGTATAAACAGATTTATCTTCATCAGCAGCGTGAAGATTATTAATGATGGTACCATCAAGATAATTGTATGAAGGACATATAGTATTGTAGGCCAGAGAAATGTGATTGGATTGATTGTTGGTATTCTTTGTGCCAGATGAGGAAGCTTTACCATGATTGTGTAGTGGGTTTTTGTGGATAGTATGATCCGCATTGGATGCAAATGATTGACCACCCAGCTCAATGGTGTGGTTCTCAATGAGGTCTTGTACCAGATTTCACAACTGACGACAAGAGGAAGTTTTGTGCCCTTTGGCATGGTGGTAATCACAAAATACACTATCATCCCACCATGACAACTTGAACTGATTGGGTTCATATGGTTTTGGCTCTTCTGGTGTTATGATGTTATTTTGAAGAATTTTCTTTAGGACAATTTCAATAGGTTCACCCAAAGGGGTGTATGTGCATTTTTGGAATTGTCGGGGTTGACACATCTACCTTTGATTGGTTTGTGCATGATTTCTTTGGATAGCATTGGCAGTTGGTATCGGTGTAGTTATAGGTGTGTTCTGATTTTGTATTCCTTTAATTGTGAGTACATGACCTGTTACATTAATGGTTTTTGCATCAACTACACTATCACTTGTGGTATGCTTGTTCTTAACCCAATATTTGGTTTTGTCATTTGAGCTACTTGGGTTATTATTTGTGGTGGTGTTGATGGTTTTTCCACCATATTTTAATTTGCCTTTGGTGATCAAGGCTTTCTCAAGTTGAAAACCTTTTTCAACAAGGTCAACAAAGGTGGTACAACAATGGACTTGTAAGCCATACCTTAGCGGTTCTAGGAGAGTTTGCACAAACATGGTGACTTTCTCCTTTTTAGGTATTTCGACCAGACATCTGCTTGCTAAGGTTCTCCATCTTTGAAAGAATAGAATAAAAATCTCTCCTGCATCCTCTTGGGTAATTTTGCATAAGGAGGCGATGTCGATATCTATGTCAATGTTATAAGCATAGTTTTCAACAAACTTGTTTTCCAATTCATCCCATGTTTTGATTCCCTTAGGAAATAGCGAGAACCATTCTAGTGCATGACCTATGAGACTTCTAGAGAAAAGTCTCATGAGATAGGTTTGCTCATATGCAATGTCCATGCAAGTAGTGGTGAATTCTCTTATGTGTTCAATGGGGTTTGTTTTTCCTTTGTACTTGGGAAAATGACATACCACATATCCATGAGGAAAGGGTGGCATATACAAGTTTGTGTCAAATGGATATGGACACAAGCTATGTGACATGTATGACTTTTTCTTGGATTGTTGTAAGGTCTCCACCTGTGTTTTAAGAGCAGCGAGTTGGAGTGTGAGTGCTTCCACCATGGGATGGTTGGTAGCATCACTCATGTTGGTGATAGGGACAACCTAAGTCCCCAGTTGCTGTGATGAGATGGGTGGATTTGGGATTGGTTGTTGGTGAGAAAAATGAGTGTTTTGATGAGGAATGTGTTGTTGTGTATGGACTTGAGAGGCATAAGTGGGGATGTGATATCCTGCCATGTTGGATTGAATTTGAGCACCTTATTGGTTTTGATTTTGTTAATGTCCAAATGGAGTAAAGGATTGAGGGCCTTGTTGAGTTTGAGCTTTTTGATGCCCAAATGGAGTGAAGGATTGAGCACTTTGGTTATTTTGAGCTTGTTGATGCCCAAATGGAGTGAAGGATTGAGTGCCTTGATTTCCTTGACCAAATAAGAGATTGTGGCTATGAGGAATGTTGGTATTAACCTATGAGGAAGCAAGTTGGGTGCCTTGTATGACAACTCTTCATTTATTTCTCCCAAAAGGGTTGGATGAGTTGGTTGTCATAGCATTTGAAGAACCTAATAATAGGTTTGCTGTTGTACTCATGGAACTAAATGAAGCTCCAAAGAGGTTTGAGGTGGTTGCACCCATTTTTTGTGAAGGGATGGTGGATGTTTATTGGGGAATGGATTGTGATGCAGTGTTGGTTTGGGTAGATGATCCCTCAATAGATTTTGTGTTGGTTGTGGTAGTGTGTCCAAGAGAGGTAGCATTGATGGTGTTGATGACATTTTGTGAAGAGACTCCCATGGATGGATTGTGTGATGAACGATTGGGAGATGTTTCTCTAAGAGTTTCAAGATCAAATCCATTTGGTAACTTAGCCCCTTGGTCAAGGAGCATAGCTAGGAATCTAGAAGAGTCATTTAAGACAACCTCTTCCACAAAAGCGACAACTTCTGGATGTTGGGAAACAACTAATAAGTCTTCTTCAAAGACTTTCCCATTTTGATCCCGCTAGATAAATGGTTCAAAAATATATGATGGAGATGGTGGGATGTTCATTTCAATAAAAGGATTGATGTTAGAATTTCCCATGTCAAAACAAGGATTGTTTGTGGCATTAGGGAATGAATCCATGCCGATTGTGAATTCAACAAATTTGGTGTCTTGTCTAGAGGAATCCATGAGTCTTTTCTTTTTCTGTAATCTAGTTTCAACCATACAAGTTTTTCTCAACTTGGGATGATGGAGATAATGATCTAAGTATGATACTATATTTTTGGTTTCTTTGGATTTTTAAGGAATGCTATGAAATTCAAGTGATACCAAAATGAGGCTAAAGACTTGTGAATGTGAATTGTGTGACACTAAAATGGAGATGCTAAATGATATGCAACTAAATGAGCCTAAGATGTACTTACTATTGAGGGATTTAAAGAGGACAACTTGAGTAAACAATTTTTTTGCAATGATTCAAGTTTGTAAGACCAATGGACCATGAAAGGCTATAGAGAGGACAACATGAAATTTCCACACTAGACTATTGAGTGGGAAATAATTCAAAAATTTTTTGACAAATGACAAAGGCTAATTGGGTCCAATGATAACCTACTATTGAATGAAAAGTTTTGACAATAAATGATAAGAGTCAACTCCTAAAATCTGCAAAAGTAAGTGTCTAAGGAGATGGTGAAGTTACTAATGCAACTAATGGAAAGCCAAAGGAAACCTATTGTGAGCCTAAAATGGTTCCTATAATGCAATGTTTGATGAAGGTTGAGAAATTCAGAGTCTGGTTTGAACTAAAACAGTGAAGGAAGACTTGATTGAATTAAAGACAAGTTGCAAACTTTCAGTTTTGATAGTGACAAGGTGATTTGAAACTCTTTGCAAATACGTCGCAGAAAATGTGGTATGATGGAGTGAATGCGGTTCAGAAAGTGCCGATTGCGACACAATCTGGCGAATGTAGGTTGATACTTCTCAAATGAGACTCAAGATGCTGAATGCGGTTTGATACTAGAAAATGTAGCTCTTTGTGTTTCAGTTGTGGCTCATCAAAGCGAATGCAGCTTAGGATGTTTCAAATGCGGTACATCAGAGCGATTGCAAATCAAAAGATGGTGATTGTGTTGCATGAAGAATTTTTTTGGAAAATAGCTTTGCAGATTTGACAAGTTTTGGATCTAGATTGTTGATGTTCAGTTTGTTGAAGTTTGTTTTGAAAATAGTGGGCAAACACCTAGAAACTAAAACATTGAGTGTATCTTCAGAGATCAAGTATGACCCTTTTTTGTTTTCACTGGTTTTTTGATGAAAAAGATACTTCAAGCAGACTCACTCTTAATATTCAAAGGGTCATCATAGAAACAACAACCCACATCTTAAAATCGCATCGAATCACATAGCCATGTCACCCCCTAAAGGGCACCTATGTTTTTGTCTTTTCTAGGTGCATACTCAAGGTGACGAAAGTGGATACTGAATCCCATGAGCAAACAATATGTGGTGATTATATGGTAAGTGTCTTGGGGGCAGATTCTTCCCTCCCCTTGCACTATGATTGAAACAATGTCTGGATACTGACACGGCTAGCTTCTACACTATGGTTCTTAGTCAAGTTTTCCGTTCAGCGTGGCAATAGATAAAATCCCTTAGGAGACCTCCCAATCTTTAGAACAAAGACTTTGGGGATGGTTATCTAGACTACTGCTATTGAATATTGGTTTCCCCAAAATTCACTTTTGATTATGGGTATGTGTAGGATCATCATGGAAAAAATAGGCCCTTAAGTGGCAAAAAATTCAAAAAAATCAGAGTTAGACAACTTGACTTAAAAATTTGAATAAGTTATCTATATTATTTCAAAAATATGTAACAATAGAATTTGTAGAAAATTGAATATAGTTTCTAAATTACTAGGATTATTTACAAAAAAATAAATCTATTTGGTGAAAATTTGAAATTTCAATACAATAGTACTTAAATTTACGGGAAAAAATAAGAAGTAGGTGTCTGTCTGACTACCCTAACCACATTAAAATGCTAATATTTTTTTATAATATTTTAGATATAAGTAGAGGACTCATGTCTCGATGTGATCCATATTTTTTTGTAATTTGTTTCCAAGTAAATAATTAATTCTAATTTTTTTATGACAACTTTTAAAAAATATAAAGACTCGTATGTCTGACCACCTTGACTTGGTCAAAACTTCATGAAATTCAAATTTTTCTTTTTTTTATTATATTATACAAAGCATAGAATGTGACGCATGTTTTGGATTCAAAAAATATGATACCGTTTGAAAGCTATACATGTTTTTCAATCAACCTAGAAACTAAGAATTTAGTCGTAATTCAATAGAAAATGAATAATAATTATTTATTAAATTCAAAGTAAAGCATAGTTTATATTGGTGGAAAGCTAAGAATTTGCTTTAAAAACCCTTTTCGTTTCATCAATTCTGGGTAAAAAAAAGTCACCAACCACATATCCATCATATTGCCACTTTTTGGCCCATCATGATCCTGCACATACCATTATAGTGGGTTAGAAAAACTATCTTTGGTTTTTCCCGTAGGGTGAGTACTTTGCCCCACTACAACAGGCCTTTTAAAGGATTTAAGAAAGCATAAAATGCATAAATATAAAATGGGTAAGTATAGTTTTTTGGTCACCCAGTAAAGTGGAGAGCATACACCTATTACCCAATCAAACACAATAGTAAGTGGTTCAGCTTTAAACCCAAATGAAAATTTTCTACACTAAGTGAAGATGTTGCCTCACTACAAGAATGAGGTTCATTTTAATCCAAAAAAAAATAAAACATTTGGTGACTATCCTAGGATTGATAAATTCCAAATTAAATTTTCTATCCTAGGATTGATAAATTTTGAATTAAATGTCTACCCTAGGGTTGATGAATTTCAAATTTAATGTCTATCCTAGGTTTGGTTCATTTTAATCCCATCAAAAAACAAAAAAAGACTGGCCACGATCGCGTCGGATCTAGATAACAAAATTTAAAAAAAAAACAAAAAGTCATTTGCGGCTCGAGAACTGTCAAATGTGTCACATCACGTCGAATGCATCATTGGTGATTGCGTATGCATCATGCACAATCAAAAATGCGGTGTGATAGAGCACTTGCATCATGTAGGCCTATGATTGCATCGTTCTGTACTCCTACACCTGCAAAAAAAAATTTGAGTTTGTACAAGAACCTACAAAATGTGTTAGTGGGTCGGGTTCACCAATGTAATGAAGGATTATTTTTTGCAAGGTCAAAATTGGATTAGTAACACATGCAAGTTAATAAAAACATCAAACAATCGAATGCAAAGGAGAAATGTAAAGAAATGCAAGAAACTGGAAAGATCTCACTCATTCCTATGCTCCATGACTGATTTCCATTGTACCTCCTCAAGCGTTGTTGTGATAATGAATGCGCTCAGATTTGTGAGGAAACTCTATATGCCTAGTCTTAACAAAGCCTTTGAAGGATTTATAAAATAAACTTATATGTAAACTATAAATTCAATCCTAATATGATAGTTATCAATAAGCCTAAAGATAGTATGATACTGACAATAAATGAGATTCTCAAATAATAAGAGATAGCCAAAAATGAGATCAAGATTGTCATTTTATAGAAAATGCAATCTTGAATGAACGAATGAGATGAGATATTGAGAAATTCCCTAGAATCAATGGTTAAGATTCAAAATGGTAGCTCTCAATTAGGGTTAGGGTAAAATCCCCAAATGTGTGGACGAGATTTAATTTAAGAAATTAAATCAATGGTGGAGAATAAATGTGACATTGAGATGAAATTAGTAAAAATCAAGAGATAAGGAGATGAGATTTTAGGAAATCAGTAATTTTAGCAATTACTTGATTTTTAGAAGAATAATTCTATTTTGAATTAAATTAATTCAAAATATGGATTTGTGAGATAATGAGTAATTGATTTTTGCAATTAATTACTAAAAGAAGAATTAGTTAACTATGTGAGACATTTTTAAATGATTTGTTTTATTTACAAATAAAGAAGTGTCGCATACAACAATTAAATAATTAAAAATAATTATTTAATTTAGAAGAAGTAGTTAATTAATTAAATAAAATATCAAATCTATTTAATTAAGAGGATTTAGGGATTAGTGACATTTTTTATTTTTTGTATAAGACTGTAGGAATCGAGTAGCATGACCCCCTATAAACTGCAATGTGCCTAGTAAAAAATTTAACGTGACTAGCGGCACTGGCGTGACATGCACTCCGGTACCACAGGGGTGGAGGAGACTAGACCTCATGACCAACCTCCTGCAACAGGAAAGATTTAGCCAAGATTAGTGACATATTAAATGAATATATTTAAAATATATTTATTTAATAATCAAGAGGACATTAATGACAAGGATTAACTAAATAATTGAGACTTTAGTTAATTATAAGAAGACTTTGATAATTAGTGACACATTAAATAAATAAATAAGCTTTATTTATTTAATAATCATGAAGAATGAAAGATCATGAATTAATTAAATAATTATAAATTATTTAATTAATAGTTGAATGTGGGTTAGAAACATAATTACAGAGATATAATCATGTTATGATGAAAGGTGGTAAAATAGTGGTCGTAGGACTAAGTCATTTTTAGGTGTCTACAAATGCAAGCTAAATGAATGATATAAATAATGAAATTATGCAACAACAAGTTAGGGTATGTGTACCTAGAAGTTTTGGAAATGTAATGAGGATTCTAGAAATGAAAATAAGTTGTCCAAAAGTTATATGGAGGAATAATATGCCCTTATTGTTGACCTAGAACTGCTATTATTTTTTGAGGAAAATATAGAATCATTGAATGCTAGAATCGGATCTAATAGAATATCTAAAAAATACCTTCAGAAGGACTAATATGCCCTAGGTGGTGACTTAGTCCCATCTTGAATTTCTAGATTTTTTAAATGTGGTCTCGAGATCCAAGGTCTGCACTTCCTTCTTCACCAAGTCTTCATATCTGAACCTATAAAATAACTTGCAAACAAAGGGAATTTGATTGATTATTTATGGTCAAACCCCTTTTCTGGTAATTAAACATTAATGAAAAAGCATAGATCTAAAAATGAAAATGTGTGTGCTCCCTAATCTTAAGTGTGTCTAAAATTATGCAAGCTAGAACATGGAGAAACCTTATTCAAGTGTGTTAGAATAGATATCCTAAGATGCAAATGAAAATGACCTACAAAGGAGATCTATAATCACCCTAATAAGTCATAAACATGAAATATACCTTCCTTAGGTAGAAAATAGAACAATAATGGAAGATGGAATCAATCAAGAAACAAGTCCTTAGGCTTGGAAGAATTGCTAGTTTCATCTCCAACCTAGAATCTCTCATGATTCTCCATAGGCATCAATTATTATTCTTTAGCAATGTTAGATCTTGATTTGAAAATAGAATTGAAAACCTACCAAAACATAATAAAATGTCAAGCTCCAAGAATTCAATTCCTTGCTTCTTGAAACTCTCCCTAATAAGGCTTGCTTCAAATTACTTTCTCTCTTCAAAACCTGAGTTGCTTAGGTGAAAATGGGGTGTGAAACTTTTATAGGCATTTGTATCTAATAACCCAGTTATTAGATCCCAAAGGCCAAAAAAATAATAATTTGAATCAAGGATTTTCCTTTCTCGCTCTTAATTCCTAAAAATAAACCCCTCGAGACTAAGACACCCTAGGTGGCATCTTGGTCTGACTAGGTAGGACTAAGATGCCACCAAGGGAGTCTTGGTCCCACTAGGTGGGACTAAGATGCCACCAAGGGCGTCTTGGTCCCACAAGGCTTAATTTTCAATTTTAAAAGGTGGGTTACCAAGATTAATGGTTTCTTATGGATTTTGATCAGGTTTATGGATGAAATATGCCTCAAGATGTACTAAAAGGGGTCTTAGGGGCCAATAATAGGTGACATAAAGGGAATTTAATGCAAGGACTGCTAAAATAGGTCCAAATTAAGTGTAAAAATGTAGAGGTATGCACTCTTCTACACTGCAAAATGTAAAATGTGAAAAACCACGATGAGGATTATCTCACAATATATTATAACTGGTTTACTTTATTTACAGAAGTTCTCACTACAGGTAGACTCACTATCTAAGTGGAATAATTTCCAATAGAGAAAAATATGGAAGAGATATTATGGCTCATAGCCTAATTTGAAATATTAGAATTATATCTATCATATGGATGAACTACAACTCCAATGAAGCTCAACAAACTAACTCTACACACTTCCTCTACTTTCCTCTACATTCACTTCACTTTAATCCTCTACTAAATATTCACAATTTAAACTCACAGTGCTCTAATAATATTTAGATTACATAAATATACAAAATTCACAACATCCATCACTTTCTCTTAAACACCGAAAAATATATAACTTTTATGTCCGCTTCAAGCATAACATCAATTAAGTCGGCCTAATTAGATGTAACATTCAAAATATAGCTTGTCAGCTTCAACTCTTTCCATACACACCTCACACCAAAATGCATATAACCATGAGAGATTCCCCATGAAATCCATCTATTAAAGCTCAAACTACGAAAAATGAAGAACACAATGTAAAAAAGAATATAAATCCTAATTAAGCCAATAAACTTAAGATCCCATGTGGGAATTGGTGCCAATTGAATGTTGAAATTTGCCCTTTCCAAACTCCTAAGATGTGATATGAATGATTTGTGAAATGGTCAAATACCCCAAGGAGATTTGAGCATAGCCTAACTATAAATTGTGAAAATGATGAATGGTTGAGTGGAAATGGGAAAAATTAGCTCTCAATGTGAAGAGAGAAACTTTGCATGAAATTGTGGATGAGAAATAAGGAGAGAAGTCCCCCATTTATAGATTTGAATTTGGAAGAATCAGAAATATTTGAGCAATGTGGGACTAACTTTCAATAAAATGGTTGAATGTCACTTGTTACCATGTGAATGGTTGATGGTTCTGCACGTTTTGGCCAAAGTGCCAATAAATGCAATTAGTTTGAATTTGAATTTGTGAAATAAATTGTTGAAGAGGGGAGGGAAATGAAGTTAATCTCACTTGGCTCAAGGCAAAGGACATGTAAGAGGCCTTAAATGCCTTGTTGGAAGGACCAAGTCCACTTGGACTTTTTGAATTCAAATTGAGGGAATATTCCCTTTTGATGCCATGTGAGGGAAAATAGAGAATTAAATAAATCAAAGTAATTGATTTATTGTGCAAGTTGCATTCTCTAGAGGATTTTAGTGAGAGAGATTAACTTAATCAAGTTTTTGATTAATTTAATAGGAGATTTCTTTATTTGACAATTTTGACTCAAATAGATGAATTAATTTAAATGATTAATTAAATAAATGATTTTGGTTTATTTAACTAAGGAGGAAAATGTTAGATTAAATCAAATAAGGTTTAATTTATTTTATTTAATAAGAGGAATTTAGAGATTTTAATCAAATAACATGATTTATTTAATTAAATAGAGATGTAAGATTAATTAAATTTAATTGATAAATTTAATCACTAGAGGAGGAAGATTTAATTAAATGAACAATGATTCATTAAATTAAGAGGAAAAACATGATGAAATGCTGCAAGTATGATTCCAGAGGAAATGATGTTAGTAATCGGGATCAAGTGTGCCGAATGGAAAATGTACATTTTCCATGTCTACATTTTGCCCCTCTTTGAAGAAATGCACTTGTTGCATTCATTCAAAGAATAAACTGATATGATCAAAAGTTCAAAATTTCCTCAATTTTTTCAGATGCCCCATTGCTACCCCAATGAAAGGATATTGCTCGATATCGCCCCCTTGTGAGATCAGATGAAAGTTTTCAATTTTTGGATGATCTTGCGAAAAAAGGTGGATAAGGTGTCAAACAGTCTCAGGATGCCCTTGATCACCCAAAATGCATTTTAAAATGCCACCAATGGTGCAAAATGGCCCTCGGTTGGATGAAAATGTGATCGAGGGACAAAAACCCTAGTTGGAAGGTCAAATTAGGTCAAAAACCCTAATTTTCAGGCTTAAATAGACCTCGAGGGGTCACTTTCAATGCATTTGCAATCTTAAACCTTTGAAAAAATTGACACCTTGAGCTTTGAGTGTTGGTCAAGATGGCACAATGGCAGCTTCCCAAGCACGTGTCGAAGCGGGTATGAGTGCATCATCGACCAATCGCCATACGACCCTTGGTATGTACTCCTATCCAAATTTCAAATTTCTCATTATTCATGCATTAAATAGGGTTTAGGTTTGGTTTAGGCGACGCAACGCTATATAGCGCCACGAAAAATGATAAGTCGGGGTCGCACGGTCCTATATTGAACCACATATGCACAGAGCGTCATGTGGCCCTCTTTAGGAAACTAGGGTTTTGGCTCCAAACTCGACTGCATGCACAAGTAGCACTGCACGATGCAGTTTATCAGAAGGGTTGTGCCAAAGTCTACCACACGACGTAGTTTGGAACATTACTAACTATGCCTCTTTTGTTGTTCCAAATGCGAAATACCACATGGGTAGCAGATTTTCTTTAGGAAACCTCATGCGGTACCTTCCCTTGTGTAGGAGCACCCTTAGGTACTTCATTTGAGGGAACATCAGTGGTCGGTACTCAGGAGACTACAGGATATGCACGTATATCTCCAGGAGCAACTTGGGATTCTCATGTTATGGTTAGTTGCATATGTCCCTCCTATTTAGGCACCTTTGGGTATGATGACTGCCCTAGCCGAGAGGTGGCACAGTGAGATGTCATCCTTTCATCTTCCTGCTGGTAAGGCCACCATTACACTCGAGGATGTCTAGCGCATCCTCTGAATACCCATCCATGGAGCTCAAGTGATCTATGATTTGGAGGAGGGTAGGGAGGCCTGCTTTGATGTTATGGGCATTGACGAGATTATCCTTTGCAATGGTCAGATAGACTTCAAGTGATATCGGCGTAGGGATCCTACTTACAGATTGATTGTGGCTGCCATTATTTTGGGTCTTGTAGCTCCTGATCAGCGTGATTGATATTTTAGTCTAGGTTGGGGATTGGCATGGTAGCGGATGTACATTCATCAAGAATGCTTTGCCCAAGGACCAGTATTGTTGGCCTCTTTGTACAGAGATTTGCACAAGTTCACTTACCTAGACAATCGGGCTCTCGAGGCTGGAGTTACCCTTCTACACATTTAGGCATGGGAGAAAATCCCAGTGCTTTGCCCAGATGTGACACCAGTTGTTATAGATATTGATGATCCCGCTATGTGGAGGTATGGCAAGGCGGAGATTCATTTTACACATATGGGAACGGTTGGTGTGGCTTACTGGTGGTGGGTTTTGGATGAGATGACAAATTTCATCTAGAGGTCATGGCTGGGCATAGGCTTGTAGTATGATGATGCACAACATATTTTTTTTGCATGTCAGGACAGGTTTATGCAGGGCTGAGAGCACACTATGGTAGAGATGTATCTTCCTGATAGGGTAGTAAGACAGTTCAGCGAGATACAGGACAAGCCTGACGATCAGTACATGGAAATATTTTTTCATACCACAAAGGAGACAACATGGGAAAACCCATTCCCATAGATGAGGTAGTGTCCTCATTTAGATAGTTAGTGTCATGACCATGGCCATACAATCAGGGGCCAATAGATGTAGGGGTCACTCCAGCATACAGGGCAAGGTTCTAACCTCCATTGAGATTGGCAGTTCCAGAGGCAGCGATCTCTCGTCGGAGGGCCAGGGTTAGGGCAGCAGGTAGAGGTCAGGGAAGAGGAGTTGTACCACCTCCTTAGGATACACCTCCAAGAGACTAGGCACAACAACTAGTAGGATAGGATGGGCAGCCCCAAGTGGTCCCACAACATCAACCAACAACACAACTAGCAGGATAGCCAGATCCTTGAGATGTACTGATTCAGTAGCTGCAAGGCTAGGTACAGGTCTTGACCATAGAGAGACTAGGCACATCAGTAGGTTATTGCAGTTACTATTGAGAGAGATCAGGCATGATCCGAGAGGGATCAGGAAATTGTTCAGCAGAGACAGTTAGAGAGTATAACCTCCACATCCCAGGGCTAATTAGTTGATCTTCGGGCATACACAGAGGCTATCAGGGAGGCCGAGTACTATCGGTAGCATTACCTACAGGTAGTACTAGCAATAGGCTGAGTACTAGCCTTCTCCTAGCATACAGGGATGTAGCCGCTCGAGGATCATAGTGAGAGGCAGGTGGGGGAGGGTAGCAGCCATCAGGGCTAGCCCTTTTGATTACAGATAGTTTTGCATTTTTGATTTATGGGTTATATTGTTGCCCCTATTGTACCATGTGTTTCGACGTACACTTGATCTGATTTGTATCATAACAGTGTATTTTTTGATGATATATATGAGATGGCTCACCCTTTTATGAGATGTTTTGCAAATGTATGATATGCAGTGTAATTTTTTATTATGATGCTATGAGATGTTTATATTTCTTATGGTGTATGCTTCTAATGAATGTATTTCTTTTTATATCTTTTTCATAAATTTTAATGATGATCCTATGAATGTAATGTGTGGTAATGATGGCATGAATGGATGCAAATGGTAATGGATGCTAATCATGATGTAATGCTTTCTTAAGATGCTTAGAATAACAAATTTATATTATTCCTCATAACTTAAGATAATGATATGATGCAATGTGCTTTTTTATGCTAATGATCATGTGGATGCAGAATGTATGCATTGGCGATATTTTGATTACTATCATCATACCATGTTAGTGTGGAAGAAAGATAGAATAATTTAGAATCAATGAGTTAGTTAGGGTGATGATGATTTTTCTTTTGCAGGAGTTGGGATTTTCAAAGGGACCAATTTCATTATGTTTGATAACACACATAGGTACGATACATCAAGGTATTAAGAACCAGGATGGCGTGGTATCTAGTCTGATGGACTTTGAATTGACAATCAGATAGGAGTATCCCTATTCAAACTTAGCATACATAACCTTATTCATGATGTAGTTTGGACATTCCAAACATCTTGGACCAAAACATAGAAAAAAAAGTCTTCCTATGTGGTCAACAAGATACCTAAAACACCCTCCCTACAAACTAAAAAAAGCATGCATGACTAAGTTATTTTACAAGAGTATGCAACAAGCACAATAGATAAAAAAGATAATGATCATTGCCCCCTTCCTTTCTCTCTAAAACTGATTTGTTTAGCCATCATCAAGGGGTCCTTAGAATGAGTGCAACATAAGATAAGTCCAAACAAGACCGAGATAAAGTAGTCATACCGCTAGCCAAGACTAACTACTATGGGGTACTTGATGCTTATGTCCATCATGGGAAGGATTCATCCTAGCACATGTAGTGATCAAGGTTTTGATGAGACATATTTGGATGATAAGCTATTGATACTCCAAGTTGATTAACTTGTCTGCTTACTAATCTAGACTTGAGACTTTTGACGAGTAGGTGTTCACTTTTGAACTTGCTAGACTTGCTTCTGACTGACTTACCAAAGGGTGAAGGTGATGATTGATTTATTATGAGTGGTGATTATTGCGAGTGAAAATGAGATGAGACGGGTGCACCATTTTTGGCTTTTTCAAATGTTTTGAGGCTGTTTTTTGGAATTTTGAAGTGTTTTACAAATGTTTTCATATTTTCAAGATTTTCGATGAAGAGAATACCCTAGAAACCTATCATAGGGATCTTGGGAGCTGATCCATAGATTATCCTTGCCTATGTTATATATGTAGAGAGCACATAGTTTGACTAACAACATATTTGACTCAATGATGAGATAGATGGACAAACAGATTGCCATTGCGATCGATGCCTAAGGGATTGACCTAACTGTCTCAGGGGATGATCAAAGATCAACCTTGCCTACATTCAAGCTCAAAGACAATGTAGTTCAGACATGGTGAAAGAATGAAAAAACTTAATGATTAAATTTTGAAAATTTTCTAATATTTTGACATGTTTTTCAGTTTTTTGATAATTTTTTTTGAATGTTTTTGGGATTTTTTGATGTTTAGGAAGATCATGAGAATATACACGAATCCAATCCAATGCAGGTAGGAACATGCCCCCAGTGTGGTGTGATAGACTACTTTGGTGAAGGTAGGACAAATTGACCTTATGAATATGCCAAGTAGTACTATGGTGGAATATGATCTGGGCATTAGCTTAGGCTATGGTATGGATGATTTAATGAAATATGATGGAATGGATGAGTGAGTCATGTAGATCCTGGTGGATAGAGAGTGCTTTATTTATGCTCAGTGCCTATTTTCTAGGTTTTCACCAAGGTACTTGTCCAAAGCACCACCGAAGTGGTTTTCACTAGAGGACATTTTTTTCTTGACTATTTTCAATCCTTTTTCTGATTTTTCTGATTTTTGCATTTTTTGATTTTTTTTTTGTTGTCACCAAGATGCCTGTTTGCTAGGTTTTCATCAAGGTAACCATTTTTTCAGGAATTTTTCTGATTGTTTTTTTTTATTTTGTATTTTTTGGTTCTATACCTTGCAATATTTTAGGCATAAAACTTTTTGAAGTGAGAGTTGTTCAGAGGCTCGCCTTTTGGTGTTGCTAATTGATATGCTCCTGATTTATAGCTAGCTATGATGACAAAAGGTCCCAACCAGTTGGGCTCAAATTTTCCTTTGCTCTCTAGATTTGGGACATTCTTCTAGTTCTCTTTCACCACAAGTTCACCGACTTGGAAGGTGTGTTGCTTGATCTTCTTGTTGTAGCTTCTTTTTAGGTGATTCTGGTAGACCTGTAGATGATTTAGGGCTTTCATGCATCATTCATCTAGTAACTCTAGCTCATTTGGTCTTGTAACCCTTTATTCCTCATCTATGATGAGGTTTTGCAATGATATCCTTAGTGATGGGAGCTTGATCTCGATAGGGAGGATGGCTTTTCATCCATAGACCAAGGAGAATGGGATGCCACCTGTTGGCATGCTAATTCTAGTGCGGTAGGCCCACAAGGTGGGATTTAGCTATAGATTTCAATCACGACTAGAGTCATTTACTTTTTTTTCAAGGATTTTCATAATGGTTTTGTTGGTGGCCTCTGCTTGGCCATTTCCTTGTGTGTAATATGGTGTGGAAAAGTGGTGCTGGATTTTGAATTTTTCACACAAGTCATGGACATCCTGATTCTTGAAAGGTGTCTCATTATCAAAGATAATGGATTGGGGAACACCGTATCGAAAAATGAGGTAGTTCAGGATGAACTTGGATATCTTTTTTCCAGTGATGTAGGTCATGGGAATTGCTTCAACCCACTTTGTGAAATATTTGGTAGCGGTGATGATGAACTTGTGGCCATTGGATGAGGTGGGTGAGATTTCACCTATGAGATCAAGCCCCCATTGGGAAAAGGGCCAAGGTGTAACAATGGTATGTAATTCTTGAGCTGTTGCATGAATGATATCCCCATATTGCTAGCACTATAGACACCTTATGACAAAGTCATGTGCCTCTCTCTCCATTGTTGGCCAATAGTATCCAGTTCTTAGAAACTTCTTAGCCAAGGTCATACCACTCAAGTGTGAACCACAAGTTCCATTATGTACCTTAGTCAAAGCAGTCGGGGATTTCTCAGGTTTTAAACAATGTAACAAGGTTCCATCGATGCTTTTATGGAAAAGGGTTTCTCCTAGGATGGAAAATCGTAAGGACCTTTTGACAAAGGTTCGCTTGAGGTTCGGGGTAATTTCGGTTGGGAGGATTCCTAATCTCAGATAGGTGTAGATTTCATGATACCAATGATCATGGGACAAACGAGTTCACATGCATATTTTGACTCTGGTACCTCAAAAGTGGATACAAGAAGCTACTCTGCCAAGAATTTATGTTTTGAGACAGTGCGAGGGATATCTAGAAAGGATCCAATTGTTGACATTGCATCAGCTGCTCTATTATTTTCCCTTGGTATCATCTCAAAGGTGATATCGATAAATGATTCCTTGAGGCTTTCTACCACCTTCTTGTATGGTGTAAGCTTATCATCCTTAGTTTTCTATTCACCATTGACTTGGTTGATGATAAGTTGTGAGTCTCCATAAAGCTTTAATGCCATGATTCACCATTGTGCCACAATCTTGAGACCTATGGTTAAAGCCTCATACTCTGCAATATTGTTGGTAAAGGGGAATGCTAACTTGTAGGATCTCGGTATATAGTCCCCCTGGGGAGTTATGAGGAAAACACTGGTTCTTGATCCATGTTGTGTATGGGAGCCATCAAAGTATTGTTTCCAATGATCAACTGCACCGAGATTGAAAAGGGATTCATCTGGAAATTATGATATGAGTGGGTTGTCTGCATATATTGGAGCCACTGTTAGCTGATCTACAATGACTTTTCCCTTGATCGCTTTTCACTCTACATATTCAATATCATGCTTAGATAGTATCATAACCCATTTAGCCATTCTTCCTGTAAGCATTTCTTTTGACAATAGATACTTGAGGGGGTCTATCTTGGCAATTAGCTTAATTTGATGAGCTAGCATGTAGTGTCTGAATTTCTAGGTTGCAAACACCACTGCTAGGCAATATTTTTCTATTGATGTGTAATTGAGCTCATGCCCTACCATTTTTCTTCTGATATAGTAAATGGCCCACTCAGTTCCCTTTTTATCATGTTGGGCTGAAAGGGCACCAAGGGTGGCCATCGTTGTTGAGATGTATAGAATCAATGGTTTCCCTACGATTGGTGGCATTAGCACTCATGGCATAAGTAGGTAATCCTTGATCTTTTTGAATGCTTGGTCACATTTTTTGTCCCACCTATACACTACTCCCTTGTGGAGCATATGTGAATAGAAAATATGCTTATCTGCTAGCTATGCTATGAACCTCCAGATGGATTGGAGTTTTCCTTTCAATCCTCTAAGTTGTTTCAGTGTTCTGGGTGCTTCCATATCAAGGATTTATTTTAATTTTGTAGGATCCACTAATATCCCTCTCATTGATACTATGTATCCCAAAAAATTCATATTGTACCCCAAAGACACATTTCTTTGGGTTGAGCCTGACCTTGTATTTTTCCAGTCGATCAAAAATTGCACTTAAACTCACTATGTGGTCTTGCCTTTTCTTTGATTTAGCCAATATTTAATCCACTTAATCTTTGACTATTTTGTGGATCATTTCATGGAAGATCAGTGTCATGGCTCTTTAGTATGTAGCCCCTGCATTCTTTAACCCAAATGGCAGCATGTTCCAGCAGTAGGTGCCCCAAGGACATGTAAAGGTTGTCTTATGTTGGTCTTCTTTTTCGATCATTATCTGATTGTACCTAGAGAAACCATCCATTAGGGATAGCATCTCATGTTTGGCTGTCATGTCCACTATCATGTCAATGTTGGGTAGTGGAAAATCATCCTTAGGACATGATTTGTTTAGGTCTCTGAAGTCTGTGTAGATGCAGATGCCCCCATTTGGTTTTGAGACTGGTATGAGGTTGGATACCCATTCTGGATAGTCAATTGGGCATATGAAGCCAACATCTAAGAGCTTTTACAATTCTATCTTTACGAGAAAAGCTATCAATGGGTGCATTTTTCTTAACTTTTGTCTAACTGGCTTCGCTCTAGGGTGAACGACCAAATGATGAACCACTACTCCAAGATCCAGACTTGGTATGTCAGCGTAGGTCCATGCAAATTTTACCTTCCTTTCTCTTAAGAATGCAACCAATAATTCTTTTGCTTCTATCTGAAGTGATTGAGCATAGAATGTGATTTGTGGTTCTATCTTTGTTCCCAAGTTAATAGGATTACACTACTCTGCCAAGACTGTTGATTTCTATTGATGTAGAGCAGTAGGGGGGATATTGAATTCTTTATCCTCTAGCGCCTCAGAGAGGTTTTCACCATTGGATGTGTCCTTTATTTTTACTATTTTTTGGTTAGAGAGTGCCATAGTGATGTTTTCACTCAATAACTCTGAGCTTCTTCTTGATATTTTTCTTTTGTGATTGAAGGACTCAATCGTCTCCCCATAATATGCCAAGGTGTCTAATTTGATGTCAAAACCCACCTTGTGATCCCCACATGAAACTATATCCCTCAGTCCCATGAATTCTGAGAGTGCCTCATCATTTTTGAATGAGTCTAGAATTGGCAGTCCACATTGGTCGTGATCGATGAGTTGAAGGTGTACAAAGGTGATATGGTGGGTTTGTTGGTTTGACTCAACTAGTGAGGCACTAATCATTAGTAGGGTGGCATCCTCAAAGAGACTAGGAAGGCCCACTATGGTGTCATCATCATCACTACTAGCGCAAACATCAGTGATGTCAAAGGTGAAGCTGTCCAGTGGGATACCTAGGTAAACAGGTGGTCTAAGGGTAGTTTCTGATACTTGAGGAGAGTTCCTGACTACCCTACTAGGAGTACCTCTACCACGTACTATTATACTCAGAGGAGTACATCTGAGGCCAAGGTTTCACATTCTTCTTTCTGCAATGATGGGCTCTAGGCGTCCATCACTATTCCTTCCAAGGCTTTTATTTCTATTGTAGCCCTTTGTTGGCCTCATCCATGGGTAATGTGGGTGCAGGATTTGCATCATGGTATATTATGCTTGAAATATCCTCCTCACCAACACTTTCCTGAATTAGGTCTCCCCAATGGCGAAATCCAGAGGGTTGGTCCTAAGAGTGTGGATGGGTGTTTTGGTTGGTTGAGGTTGGCCATATGACCTAGGAGATTGTGGTAACTCTCCCACAACAAATGCACTCTTCTTCATTCTATAGTCACTGCATGCATTGTCTTGGATCATGTTTTTGATGTTAGATATAATAGGGATGGTAGGTGTCTCTATCACAGAAGTGGAGGCGAGGTTGGTTGGGTCAATGTATAAAGTGAATGGGCCTTCATCATTTTTTGGTACTTGGGGGATTTTGTAAAACTTGGCTTTCAAGTTTTTGCAGTAAGAAAATGGTTCGGGATCCCCATGTATAGTGACCTCCTCATTTTGGTGCAAGAACTTGATACATTGGTGATATGTCGAGGCCATTGCTTTCATTTCGTCGATCCATGGAATTCCAAGGAGGATTTTATATGGTAAGTCAAGGTCAAGGACCTGACAGGTAGTCTCCATGGTTGTTTGTCCTACTTGGATGGGGATTTTAATAGTGCCCTGAGACACTCTTTCTTTATCATTATATGCCCTTATTGTGATGCTCTTATTTTTTTTTATGGAATCCTTGATGAATCCCAAGTTCTTTATAAGTTTGAGAGAGCAAATATTAAGGCTTGCACCTCCATCCACTAGGACCCTCTTAAATTTATTTTTATGGACCAACACTTGTAGGTGAAGTGTGTGGCTATGAGATGGTTGTGGGGGGAAGTCTTGATCAAAGAATGTAAGGAGATTTGGGGTAATGATGTTACCAACCATAGCCTGAAACTTCTTTGTGTTAAGGGTGTAGGACACGGTGGATATTGCTAATGCTTCATCAAGAATTTTCCTATGGGCAATGAAAAGTTTTAACAACTCCATGATAGAGATTTGTTTGAGCGTTCTCTTCAGCTGGTTGATGACATTATAGGAATAAGGAATAAATTTTGTATTTAAAGTGGGGGTCTTAGATGATGCCCCTACAATGGTGACCTTGCCACCATGTGTGGTGACTCCACAGTTAGTTTTGGTGCCCTTGACATTAATGAATGTGACCATTTCATCGACACATGCGACTATTTCTTCATATACTAGATTAGCATTAGCATATTTTTTCTTGGCTTTGTTGTTCCCCTGATTGTTTCCTTGATTGTGGTTTGGCATCGGATTTGTGTGTATTTTTAGATCTTGATTTCTGACTGGTTGTTCGACATTGATAATCTTGTCCTTGATGAGGTCTTGGATGATTTTTTTTAGCCTCGTGCAATTAGCGGTTGTATGCCCTTTGATCTTGTGAAAGTCACAAAGGAGATTTTCATTATACATTGGTGGTTTGGTCATGGGTTTTGTGTATTGCTCAGAGTTGGAGACTTTGATTAGATTCTCTTTGACCAATTTTTTCATTATGGACTCGATGGATTCCCCAAGGGCCATGAACTCCCACTTGGGAGGGTATTTTCCTCGGGGAGGTGGTCCTCCTTTATTACCCAAGTCATTGATTGGGTTCACGGGAAGTGGTTGTTGTTGTGCTACTATTGTATTAGTCTACACATTATTGTGATTATGATTTTTTGGTTGATGATGAGTTTGGATATTCGCCTTGGGAGCATTTATGACCACTTTAGCATCAACCACACCGTCGTTTGTGATATTTTTGTTCCTCGACCATGTTCAAGGTTTATCATTATAATTTTTAGACAAGTGGTTATCCTATGGTGGAGTGAATGTTGAGGTGCCTCCTCATGCAGTTTAGGGACCTTTTGATGTTGAGTGTTTTTTGGATGAGTTGATAGTATGATGTGATGCATTGCATTTTCAAGTAGAACACCAAGTTTTCATCTAGATTGGATATGATGGTGCAAACTTGTTGTTCCTTTGGCATGGTCCACTTGCTTTGATTGGCCTTGGATCTTCATCTTTGCAAGAAGGATGCGAATAACTCTCCTTTTATTTGTTTGAGTGTTGATAGTTCTTCCAAACTAACATCTGCACCCATGTTGAAAGAATAATTCTTAAATAATGCTTCCACAATTTTCTCGAATGTTTTAATGCCCATGGGTAGGCAAGAAAACCATTCCATGGCTGGACTAGTCAGACTTTAGGGGAAGAGTCGCATTAGATACATGTCATCGTATGCAACCTCCATGCAATGGACCTGAAATTCCCTGACGTGGTTTTAAAGGTTACCCATTCCATTATACTTATAATATTTGTTGATCTCAAATCCCTTTGGGAATGGTACCATGGTGAGACTCTTGTCAAAAGGATAAGGGCACAAGTTGCCAGGTGTTCTTGTTTTTTTTCTTGCTTGTAGGTCCAACACTTACTGGAAGAGTAGTTTTATTTGTGTTGCAACATCGTTGCTTGGATTGGGAGGTGGAATGAATGTGTTTTGAGGCATTTGAGGTGTTTTATTGGTGAGAGGAGTAATAGTGGGAGTTTTTTGCAAGCTCTATTGTGCATTCAAGGTCTATTGGTATGCCTGTATTTGTGTCAACAACGCTTGTTGTTGATCTTGCTATTATTGTTCCAACAACGCTTGTTGTTGGTCCATCTGTTGTTGTTCCCATAAAACCTGTTGTTGGTCCAAATGTTGTTGCACTAACAAAGCTTGTTGTTGGTCTAGCTACTATTGCGCCAACAAATTTTGTTGTTGGTCAAGCTACTATTGTGCCAACAAAGCTTCTTGTTTGGCTTGTTGTTGTGCCTGACAGCCTTGCAGGGCTTGTTGGTATGCTTTTTGATGGATTGCTTGCAATTGAGCTTGGTATTGTGCTTGTGCCTATTGTTGGGATTAATCTTGGGCTTGAGCTTGTGCTTGAGCTTGTGCTTATGCTTGTTGGACTGCTTGGGCAGCTTGTGTGGCTTGTGCAACTTGTTGGTTTTGCTTCAGTGCCCTCTGATGATTAGCTTTTTGGATGGCTTGGATCATGGTGATGAATGAATTCGCCCCATTAGATCTTGGTGGAATTGGTGGTGGATTGCGAAAGATGTGAGGCAAGCTAGTGGTATTTTTTTCATTCATGGTGTGGTTGAGATGCTTGGTCCTTGAGAAGGGATGCCTTGGGATATTTGAGTACCAATTGATGTGTTTAACACATTGTCTTGAATGGTTGCCACTTGTTGTTGTGATGTTGTAGGAAAAAAGAGAGAATTTGGCGTGATGCTTGGATTGCCTGGATTTAAGAAACTAGATATGGGTAAGGGGGGAAGACCCACCCCCATAGGTGATGTGGATGTGATCAGTAATGGGGGAAAGGGTGGTAAGTTCCCTTGAAAGGATAACAGGTCAATGAATCTCGCGGATCCAAACAAAACACCTTCTCCTTGCGGTAGAGAAGTTTTTATGTTTAGCGGGTAGGTGGGTGTAGCATGAAACAAGGACGAATCAATAGGATTATGGAAATCAAGTGGGATGTATGGGTGTGATGGATTTATCGGAACAAATTTTTCTAGTATGGTGTTTATGTTCATCTCTTTTTTGTTTATAAGGTGATGTTGTTGTAACTCACAAAACATAGCACTTCCTTTGCTCACAATTGGTGAGGTTGGTGTGATAGTTGATATGATTATGGGAGTTTCTTGGACGATGTTAGGAATTGACACTGGGGGCATGATCGTAAGATTCATTTCTATACTAGTTCCTACGTCAAGGTCAAAAGGTAACTAGACCACTCCTTCTGTTAATGTGCGTAAGTATAGAGAAGGGTTAAGTTTAAGCATGGCATTGACAATTCTATGATTATCTGGATTTCAAATCATTTCAGTTATTTCCTTTTGTGTCATTCACAAATATTCATTGATGTTGTCTTCTGCATAGCCTTCCCCTTGAGAATTTTGTGATGGTAAAGAAGAGCTACTTGGGGGATTACTAGATTTCGCAAGGTTTTCTTTGGTGGTTACCGGACCTAAGTCACCGGAAGTTGATATTTCATTGATTTTTTCCATGTTCTTCTTGTATTGTGATCTTGTTTAGACCATAAAAAATAGGGATCATTTGATTTTAACCTTTCAAGCCCAAAAGAGAGGAACTAGGGAAGTCAAAAGATCAAAGAGGGTCATAGTGATGATGAAATAAATGGATGAAGTGGATGAGTGACACTTTTGAAGAAATTTTGAAGGGTTATGCTAAACTTGTAGGACTTAGAATGAGGGTGATGGTTTGACTAGGTGTATTAAGTAAAACAATATTGTAGTGAAGTTTGTAGACCCTAGGAAGTTGTGTTATCCTAGGGAAAACTTGCACAAAGAAAATGGATTGGCAAAGTGTGTTAAACCAACCAAGGTGATCATGAACTAGTAAAACCTTAGGAATTTGCATTATCCTAGAGGAAGATTTGTTCAGGAGATTTTGACTATTTGGCTAGGTGTGTTAAGACAAGATAGGGTCATGCTGATTTGGCCCTTTTAAGTTTAGCATGAATGATTTTTCTAAAGTTCTCAAAATTTTGTTGATGGTATGAGATTTGATTGATGGAAAGATGGATGGGAATGATGAATTTGATCCTAGACTTGAACCTAGACACAACTCTCTTTACAAAACCTCAGTTTTGAAGAAAATGCTAGACTTCCTATGTGAGGAAAGAAAACCTTTCAAAAAGCTCAATATTTTTTTGATAGTAGAATGCATACAAAGTTGGATTATTTCTTGAAGCCTTTTTATAGAAGTTATACACTACTCTTTCTCTAACTTCAAGGAGCATTTGAAGGCATTGTTCATGGGCTTTTAGACTTATCCTTTTGAACCTTGGTTTTGGGATTTTGACCTTTCAGGAAATCATTTGAAACAACACATGTGAGGTCCAATTTTGTCTTTTATCTTGCCTTAGTGAATTCTTTTTACCAAATACACTTTCTTGATTATGTTTCAAATTGTATGTCTAATGTCTCAGTTTATTTTTCATCCCACAAGGTCCATTATGTGTAAATTGAGGAAATTAGGGTAAAATTTTCCTAGGTTTAACCTTAGTGAAAACAAATAATGATAAAATCCAAGCACTTAGAAACCTCTAAGGATATGATCACTAGGGAAAGCAAGAGTACTTAAATTCATAAAAAGGTATTTATTTCCTCTAAGGGGTTTGAAATTGGGAGCTCTTTGTGAATGTTTGTTATTTTCAATTGTTTTGAGGACCAAGCAATGTATTTTTCATTTCCAAGCACATTTTGCAACCCTAGAATGATGATACAATATTTTGTTGGGTTCTCACTTGGATGAATCTAGCTACACATATTTTATGTGGAGGACTAGATGCTTGACCACACTGGCTCCCCTCCATGACACACACTTCTTGAGTTAGCCAAGCAACAGTACCCATGAATTTCCCATGGCATACTTTTCATCTCTACAACAAAATTGCACGTATAACATGGGGCAGCTCCAAAGGACATGACCTTTTGCACCAATAAAATAGATAAGGATTTTGGCCTTTTCTAAACAAAAGGTTTTAATTCAGGCATTTCATTCATGGGGGACTATCCATGCGGCGAGAGACCATTATTTCCCTTCTCATTGGAATAATCCTCATGATTCTTGAACTTTCCTACAGAATCCACACTTATATACTGGTTGGAAGTCGCTTGGCTTTAGCGTGTTCCTGGTTGGGTCATTCCCTTGGGTGATTAATTTTTCCTAGAAGGTAGGCTCGCTAAGATAAACATTAGCAATCTATCATATCCCATAGTTTAATCAACCTTTGTTGAAAAACAAAGGGAGAACACTCGCATGTTTGGTTCAATTTTAATTCTAAAAAATGAAATGTGGAGGCAATCTTTTATGCAACTTAGTGTCACCAAAAATACTTTTGATTCTCAAGATCATCATGAAGCATGAGAGAAATGCATACAACTTTTTAAATGACATTACTTAAAAAAAATATTACAGGGCACAAAAAACACATGTTCATTTTAAATCCCTCGAAGCAATAGTGAGTTCTATTTAAGCACCAAAGGAAATGTGAGATTTCCTTGTTCAATTTTTTAAACCTTTAAACAAAATCTAGTATGTTGTTCCTAAGGTTCTTTTTAGCCTTTTGCAAACTTTGAAAGAGAAATTTTTTTTGTTCTTTTTAAACCCAAAAGGAAATTAGTATTTCTAAAGCATGAAAGTAACAAATTTCTCTTAAAAAAAATAGAATTTCAAATCCTTCAAGAAGTGCTGATTAATAGTTTAGTGTTTAAAAACACTTTGAGTATGATCAACTTGATGTTATGATGAACCTCTTTCTTTGATTTTTCTTTGCTCCAACTTGCAAAATGATAGAAAATCAGAGAGCACAAAGACAACAAAAAAGGTCAAGAATTAGAAAATCAAAAAAGCACATGTCAAATTTTAAACCTGACTGTTTCTTGTGGTAGAGTTTGCAAGTACAGTGCAATTTGTAGGAGAGGCACAATTTGGAACAAAACTGACACTATATAGTGTTGCGCATTTGATTGGGAGTGGCACTCTATAGGAACAAAGACTATAAGTGTGGTGCAATATGGTCAAAAGATGTAATTTTTGAGGCGGGAAACAGGTGTGGCGCAATTTGGGAGTAGAGAATCGCAATATGGAGCCACTCTTCTAAAAGTGGTGCGATATAGCATCGCAAACCTGTGTGCAGTGCATTTAGGGATTTTAAAAACTAACAAGCGGGAAAACAAGTGCGACATAGTTTATAAATTTTGGGGCGGTTCGATATAGAACTACACCTCGGAGAGCGGTACAGTATAGAGCAGAGCCTCTGGAAGCGGCACAATATAACAGCATGGGACTATATGTGGTATAGTTTTGCTTTGTACAAAAAAAAATCAAAAATATAGAAATGATAAAAAAATGTGATGAAATCCTTGAGATTTGCCCTCCTTCTAGTGCGAAAATGTGAACCCCTAAACCTACAAATGCACAAGAACAACAAACAAGTCAAATTTTTAGGTCAAATGCATACAAGCATGAGATATTCCCCATGAAATCCATCTATTAAAGCTCAAACAAGGAAAAATCAAGAACACAATGTAAAAAAGCATATAAATCCTAATTAAACCAGTAAACTTAAGATCCCATTGGGGAATTGGTGCCAATTGAATGTTGAAATTGACCCTTTCCAAACTCCTAAGTTGCAATGTGAATTATTTATGAAATGGTCAAATCTCCCAAGGAGATTTGAGAATAACCTAGATATAAATTGTGAAAATGATGAATGGTTGAGTGGAAATGGGCAAAATTAGCTCTTAATGTGAAGAGAGAAACTTTGAATGAAATTATGGATGAGAAATGAGGAGAGAATTCTCTCATTTATAGATTTGAATTTGGAAGAATGAGAGATCATTGAGCAATGTGGGACTAACTTTCAATCCAATGGTTGAATTCCACTTGTCACCATGTGAATGGTTGATGGTTGTGCACATTTTGGCCAAAGTACCAATAAATGCAATTAGTTTGAATTTGAATTTGTGAAATGAATTGTTGAAGAGGGAAGGGAAATGAAGTTAGTGTCACTTGGATCAAGGCAAAGGACATGTAAGACGCCTTAAATTCCTTGTTGGAAGGACCAAATCCACTTGGACTTTTTGAATTCAAATTGAGGGAATATTCCCTTTTGATGCCATGTGAGGGAAAATAGAGAATTAAATAAATCAAAGTAATTGATTTATTGTGCAAGTTGCATTCTCTAGAGGATTTTAGTGAGAGAGATTAACTTAATCAAGTTTTTGATTAATTTAATAGGAGATTTGATTATTTGACAATTTTGACTCAAATAGATGAATTATTTTAAATGATTAATTAAATAAATGATTTTGATTTATTTAATTAAGGAGGAATATGTTAGATTAAATAAAATAAGGTTTAATTTCTTTAATTTAATAAGAGAAATTTAGAGATTTTAATCAAATAACATGATTTATTTAATTAAACGGAGATGTAAGATTAATTAAATTGATTAATTTAATCACTCAAGGAGGAAGACTTCATTAAATAAATAGTGATTCATTAAATTAGGAGGTAGAATATGATGAAATATTGTGAGTATGATTCCAGAGGAAATGATGATAGTAATTGGGATCAATTGTGTCAAAATGAAAATGTACATTTTCCATGTCGTCTAACTTTATCAGAGTGTTTGTTATCAAAGATTTTTCTGATGTGTGCTCGAGTTTTCATGTTCTTGGCTGACATGTTAGTGGTATCGTGTTGCATATCCATGAGGATTAATATTTTATTGTTTTGCATGTTTGGAGGTGTTTATTTAAGTCCTCATTATGTTGTGACCGGCTTGTGTTGGTGCATATTAATATTTATTTATGTATTGAGGCTTATAGTTGTAATTTATTATTTATTTATGATCGATAGAGTAGTTGATGTAAATTCATGTCCCAGATATATAAGAGTGCTTTTCCCCCTCATTTTTATGTATGCTCGATGTGTATATGTGAAATACATGTGTGAATAAAGGTCAAATCATTCAAGAGTAGAGAAGAGTGTGAAGAAGGCTAAGCGAAGTGTATTTATGCCTAACTGAAACTGTAATCAAGCTTGTGAAGAATCTAATTTCTCAGTTCATGTTTGTTAGATGGATTTAATCTTATTATTGTATGTAAGGTAGTGAGCCTTCCTCTGAGTAGTAAGCTCTAGGCAATGTGCCTGAATTCAAGTGCATTCCTTATTCATTTTTCATTATACTTCTAACAAGGTATAATCTTGTGGACTAACATCCACCATGGGTTTTTCCCTAATAGAGTTTCCATGTATAAAATTTTGGTGTTCATGTGTCTCTAATATGTTATGGATTTATGCTTTTACTATTAATTATCAAATATGAGATTAAATATTGATAAACATTGAATAAGTTTGATTTTGGTAACAATTGATTCACCCCCCCCTCTTAGTTGTTTATCCTTGATTTTCCAACAATTGGTATCAGAGCTAGTTCCTCTTAAGAAGCCTAACAACTTGAGGTGATCTGAGATGGAATCATACAAGAAGGATAGTCCTATATTTTATGGTGCAAAATACTCTTTATGGAAAGTCATAATGGAGTTTCATTTGAAGTGCATTGGTGAACCTTTTTGGAAGATCACATAAAGGGCATATACTATTCCTCATAATGGTCTTTCCTCTAAAGATGAGATCAAGCAAGAAAAATATATTACTAGGGCTATTGAAGCATTGTTGAGTACTTTGACATATTTGGAGATAAAAAATGTGATAAGATTGAAGACTGCACATGAGATCTAGAAAAAGTTGGAGACATTGTATGAAGGATATGCACTAGTGAAAATTTCTAAGCTACAAAGGTTAAAAGGAAAGTGGGAATACATGAAGATGAGTGAAGATGAGAACATCTCTTTTTCTCAAAAGATAAATGAACTAGTGATGAGCATTAGATGTGCCTATGGAACCTTGGATGAAGAATAAATTGTGGCTAAGATACTTAGATTTGTGTCTCCCTCCTACAAAAAAAGAGCTCATGCTATTGATGAGCTCAAGACAGTAACAAATGTAACAAGAGACATGTTGATTAGAAAACTTGCTTCCTTTGAGTTAAGTGAATCTGGTGAATCTACTCCTAAGACTGAGTCAACATTCAAATCTACTGTATCTGGGAAAATCCAAAAAAGATACAATCTGGGAGAGAGTTGCAAAAGGACATTCAAATATGAAGATGAGATGAAAAAGATTGAAGATGAAAAAAATAATTAGAAGAACTAGAAGCATTGATTGTGAAAAGAGAAGTCAAAGGTCATGGTAAGTACAAAGGAAAGTTACCTATCAAATATTTTTTCTTGCAGTAAGATAGGTCATTTTGCATCAAGATGTCCATAAAGAGTTTCTAAATATTGTTGATGCAGTATTTTGCATGTAGTAGCAATCTTATGGGAAACTTAGCTAATGGGGCCGTTATGCACTAGCTAAGTGACCTCCGGAGTTTTACTGAATCCGGTTCTTCACTTAATGGGTGAAGTAAAAGGCAAGAGAGATTGTGAGAATGTAAAGTTTATACTATAGGCGATGAACCAAATTCTTTGAATAACTTTACCAGAGCACAGTGCATAATACAAAGGCCCAAACCATTAAATTGCTATTAATTAAGATAATTTTTTGAAAAGCACTTGTCTTTCAACACCATCCTTCTATATGCATAATGTAATCAAACATAACTTTTCTTTAACACAAAAGAGTCGAAGAAACATGATCTGTATTTATATTAGCTATGAAAGGTTACAAAAAATTGAAGAATAGACATTCATACAAAAATAAAGACAATAGCACAGGTCAATAGTTCCAGCGAACAATTGAAAATAGAAAGGCCAAATTTATTTAGCACAGTCCGAAGACTTTGAATTGAAAGTAACTATTACACAAGGATTAATCCTCAATGTTTGAGAGATCTCTTAAAATTAATCAACAACTAATAAAAGAAAACCAGGCCCCAATATATTGGCCATCCCACTGCCTGAAAATGCATTATGAAAGAGCAAACCACGCGCGTCGATCCTCAACCCAAATTATCCTGAGCCACAATACAAACATCCATCAATCAGCAACACGCCAGCGAGGCCATGACATGAAATGGAAAACCATGCAACAACAAGAGAGGACACGTGGCAGTGGGGAGTACAAAAGATTTGTTAGAATCTCCAAGGTAATCAGCATAGGAATAGAAATGCCACATGTCACCCAGATGGAGCTCGGCAGAAAGTAGCAAAGGCGCCCAGTAGAAAGCCACGAGAGAGATCCATGTGGAGCACTCTAAGAGCAAAAAAGGTACGAGGCAGGCCCAATTCAGAAGACAACCAGTGAAACCCATGTGACACGCAGTCGAAGGCTGCAGAGAAAAATGATTTGAAAGAAAAAAGAAAATCTTTACGAGGGAGCCACATGGCGAGCTCCAAGGACAATGAGCATACAAAACTAAGGTGCAGCTGCAAAAGAAAAGAAAATTGCCAAGGCTTAGGCAGTTTTTGTTGAACAGTTTGGTGACTCATAGGGGATTTTTGCTCGTGGAAAGGGGAACCCTAGAAACCTTTGGCTCAGCAACAAGAATGCTCACAACCTCAATAGGGCGGCCTGTAGATTGGTCCATACCTCATTTTTTGGTGCAGAGAGAGCTCACAGATGCTCGTGAGCCAGTTTGAGATCAATAATTGCCTTGAAAGGCAATCCGCCTGATACTTTAGTTTCCAATTCCAATTGGAAGAAAAGCTGCGCCAGTCAATGCACGATCCCCTCGATCTCCTCAGCATTTGGAGATTGATCAAAAGTCTAGAAGATAGAAAGATCTTGCTTTTTCTCCTCGATCATTTCAACAATATGCTCCACACCCGCTACTACTTGGTCTACAATGAAAGGTGAAGGGAGACCTCTCTGAGTCAATTGGGAAAACTTCGCTTGCATGTCGCTAGTAACCTGGTTTAACCGAGCTCTGCAATCTGCTACCTATTGAATGGCCTCATGCATGGAGATGAGGCTACTTGTGCCCAAAGCTGTTATCGTTTAGTTGTTGATGCCCACGCTACTCAATACTTCATCTGAAGCAGTATACAACTTACCCAATAATATTCTAGCCTCAGGAACCTTGTCAGAAGTTGACTCCTGAACCTATTGTATCGATTCACTCACCGTTTCACAAAGGCTAGCCGCTTGTGCCATAAACTTTAAAGTGGGCTACAGGGTAAGGCACAAAGCCTTCACCTTGTCCCAGTATGATGCATGTAGCCCTTTGGTAATTTCCAAGGAGCTCATCCAAGGTGCAAGGGGTTGGGTTCTTAGGGCAGCCAATTCTGCCTCTTTGCTACCTAAACCTGTCACTGCCTTTGCCAAACTTTTATCTAATGC